>CXYZ01002301.1:281268-337266 GCA_900006705.1 Sonneratia caseolaris
AATTATTTATATATAATTAATTATTTAAAATTGTTCTCATAAAATTTTATTTTTATGGTAGATATTTTTTTTAAAATATTTTTGGGTGACAATTTTTTTAAATTTATTTTTTATGCTATGCCAAAGCGGCCAAAAATCCGAATTCAGACACTATTTTTTCACACTAAGCTTTTGAGTCAAGCTAGATTTCGACACGTCTAGTTAAGGGTATGGAGAGTGGTTGGAAGGATCCTCCAAAGGCCACATTTGGATGGTTTTAGTAAGGATGCGGATGGAAGCTCAATTACATTAAGATGACATTAAAATAAATTAGATGAGGGTTATATTACGATTTTGCCTGGTACTTTAATTAAGAAAATGGATAATCCTCGCAAATCTCTAAATTTAAAGGAATAACCCTTCATAATCCCCCCTAGAGTTTTAATCAAACATGAGATTAGATTTGCTATATCCCTCCACAAACCTCCTCCTAATAAACCTTCATAAACTCCAATTCAAACATGAGGAAAGGTTTTAAGTGAATAGATATATATATATATATATATATCTATGCTCAATATTTTATATACATCGATCCTACAGCCTATTCGTCAATATGACCTGACAACCTACTCCACAAACTCTAATAATTTGAAATCCAAGAAATTAAGCAAGCAGAAGAGTAATACCTTTTTAAGGTGCGGGAAGCGTAATAACATGTATTTAGCAGCCTGCGCATGATTAACATGGAAAGTTGAGCCTCATTTTCTCATCAATTGATTAGGTATTGACAGTCGTAGCAAGAGTTAACCCCGTTTCTCCATTGCAAAAGAGTAGGGTTGAAGTAAACTTACGGACCTGGTAAGTGGTTATGGGAGCGGGTGGGGTCCGGCGAGGGCTGTTGCGACGATGTGCCCTTTGATTGGCGGTAGACTCACCGCCTCTCCCGCGGCCTCCGCACTGTGCCATAGTGCTCTCTGTCGGCGGATACCACTTCATTGACACGTCTCCAGATATCTTCTTAGCAACTCACAGAAAGGGCGCTCTTCCTCTCAACTTCGCCATTGATATAGCATCTAGATTATCTCACGGCAGAGGTGGGGGTTGATTTTAGGGCGTTGAATGGGTCAATAGCATATCTTGAAAAGTTGATCAATAGCGGTGGGTAAAAGAGTATTTTTCTGCCATCGACTTGGCAAAGGACACACTGTACAATGAACGTGTGTCATCCACGTCAGTAGTTCACTGACAGACAGACGATGAGTCTCGAATATATCATGGAGAGAAACATATAAAAGTTTTAAAATAATTTTCAAATATACATAACTTAATTATAAAAAAATAAATGACATATGAAGTTTCATATATAATTATTTCCTCTTCTTTAAATTATAAATTACTCTTTTGCTTCCCTTTGATGCCGATGTCGATGTACTTTTACATAGATTAAAAAAAGTATGTTCACAACTTTTTGATTAGTTGACTTTCCTTTCAATAAACGAGGAGCCAGTCCTTGCCTATCATGACGCATGCGTGTATAAAAGAATAATACAGTTTCTTCGTCTCTTTACTTATTTATTTATCTACACCATAGTTTTAAAAACTAGATCGAACTAGACAGTTTGACTAAAAATTGATTACTTACCAAATTCGATTCTTATAAATAACCCAATTACACTTTAAATGCGGTCAACTCCGATTGAATCGGTCGGACCGACGATCCCAATTGAACATGTGAAAAAATTGATTGACTTAAAATTAAAAAATAAAAATAAAAACCTATTATAACGTATTTATTTTATTTTACTAGAGTTATATTTATGTTTTATGCTAAACTTGAAGTTAATATAATGGTTATATTAATAATGTTTTATAAATCATAGTCAATTTATGATATTATGTGAATTATTAGTAATATTATATTATTAATATTATTTATTAAATATACAGTTCGACCTATTGAATTTCTGCCTGATCAATGAACACATGAAACTATACCTTGACCGATTTCCGATTTATTCCTGTTTTAAAGACTATAATCTGTATGCCTTCTAAATTTTATAAATCTCTTATACCCAATAAATAGTAAAGCTTGCTTCAAAATGAGTGACCTATTACATATGTGCACAGATTACATTTCTTTTTTTTTTTTAGTAAAAGATGAGTGTGTGTGTGTGTGGGTATATATAAAGACTCAGCCAAAGTCATAAATGAGGGGAAGTTACATCAGTCCCTTTAGTTTCGGCTGCAAACACCCTATTATATCATCCAATTACTTAGGACTACATTTCTTTTATTATCTTTGGTGCTGATGTCAATATATATAATTACATATCTTTAATTGTATAATACACTGATATCAGGTGAATTCAATAGTTACTACGGCACTGGATAATATCAATATAAAAAACACACCCTAATCCCAAGAACATCTGTAAATTATTTTCCTTATACCAGGTCGTAGTACAGGACTGCACTGCACGTTTCCATCTGCATAGTTTTCCATAGGAGACACGGCGTATCCATAGGCGTGATTATAAGGACAATCACCCTTTAGATTTAAGAAAAATTATAAATTTTGGTTATATAAAGTTCATCCTGTTCATTAATTGAGCTAATATTACCTTCAATTAACTCCATTTTTATTTTTTTATTTTGAATATATGATAGTTTTAATACTGTCGGTGGTTCACCCCCTCCTTTTTTTTCATGTATATTGACGTAATGAGGGAGTTGACCATTCCGATCTCTTTATTTTTTTTAATTGATATATTATATTAATCAACTAATAAAGGAGTGCATATTGATATTATAAAAATTAAAATATCATCAAACTCCAGTGCTTAACATAAAACTTAAATGAGATCGTTCTACTCTTAACTTTAGGTGAAGTGATGATCTTATATGCGATTTTAGCAAACTTACTATAATATTAGTATTAGAAGTATTATTTCGAAAGATTCCATAATTCCATTCTCTCAATACTACATAGACAAAAGTGGTGAAGAGAAACTTATAAATTATTATAAGAGTGCTCCTTCCTTACATGTTGCATTCAACCTAAGTAAGTTCAAAATACCAATTCTCAGTGGATGTATTTATTTGCATCCGTACAAATAAATAATGTCATATATCACTTATTATGGGACATGAGAAGAGTAGATGATCTCGAAATTTAATCTAGATCCACAAAAATTACAAAGGGAAGAGGAGAGTAAGATTCATGTTTCCATCCGAATCTTAGTGAAGAGTCTATCATGTATAATAAGTTAGCTAATAAAAAAAATCTAGAATATGTCAGAAAACCTGATCTCTTTATTTTATTTTCCCTCACTCTACATAATTAAATATTCCTTTATTTTTTATTTTTCAATTTTAATTGCTGTAGAAGGTCAACTATGAAGGAAAGTCTGGCTAAATGGTACGGCCACTAAAATAATAATAATTTGATATAATTTTTTTAAAATATAATTCTATAATATAAATTATTTTTAAAATGACATTTTAATATAAACCGTTAATTCTTTATTCACATTATTAATTATAACTGATGTGATAATATGAGATGATATTGACTCTTTGATATATGTAATAATTTGATAATGTGATAGTGATAATAATTTAAAATTATATAAAAAAAAATACAAAACTAAAAAAAAAAGGAGATGATGGTCAAAAGGGAGCTTGCCAACGGCCATTTGCCTTCGGCGACCTTGCCGACGACCATTTCTCTCTTGCGACCTTGCCGGAAGCATAGAAACTTCCGGCAAGGTCATCGACATTAGAGGGGTCGGTAGATAGCCCATAGTCGGTCCCCCTTCATTTTTCTTCTTCTTCTTCTTCTTCTTTTTATTTTTATTTTTAAATTTCATCTTCTAGTTGGTCTAACCCTTCGCCAATGAGCTCTCCTTTCGACGAGCTGGAGTCCCATCCTCTATGTTTCTTAATGATAAAAATTTTAAAAAGAAGAAGACAAAGAAGAAGAAGGATGATCGACTAGGGTTTCGTGTGGAGGCGCACTTAGGGTTTCATGGTTAGTTAAGATGGAGGTAGAATTAAAATTTATTTTATATAGTAATATATAAAAGACAAATCAAAGAAAAAATCTTAGCATAGTAGTTGGGGGAAACTTGCTAAAATAGGCGGTTGGGAAATCGAGTCCGGCCACAATTTTTTATTATAGTATTCATTCACTCTCCTCGACAACTCCCCCCTTTCTTTCCCAATCACCACATGCATCTCGTCATTCTTCTATCGCGTCAGCCCGTGTCAACTCGAGGTCAGTTTTCTGGGAGAGTCTTCATCAATTACATAATTTGCAAGATCGTAATTTTTCCTACTTTTTATGCTCGATCACAGAGCGTTCCTATTTTCACCTGTCCTCTCTCAGTAAGTCTATCTCGTCTTAGCTTCTTAATTCCCTCACTCGGACTCCGGTATACGCTCAGCCGGCGCTTTTTGGACTCGATAGTTTAGGGGCGCGTGTTAGTGTTGGGCTGCAATGTCATTTGGGCCCATATCGGGCTTAGGCAATGTATTGCACTTGGGCCGTAGGCTTGGTGCTTCCCCTTTCGTCATTTCTTTAAAACTATACTTCCTTCGGCCACTTCTCTCTTCATCTTTGAATCAAGAGATAAAAAGGCAAGAGGAGGTCAAGCTGGAACCAGATACACAACACACCACTCTTTAAAATTCTTATTTAATAGGTTTCTCAAATGGAATTACCGAATCCCATTGTCAACCAGCAAACCTGTAAAACACCAAACTCAAACAGACATACAACATATCCAGCAAAGTGGAGGTCAAGCTGGAACCAAATACACAACACACCACTCTTTAAAATTCTTATTTAAAAGGTTTCTCAAATGGAATTACCAAATCCCTTTGTCAACCTGCAAACCTGTAAAATGCCAAACTCAAACAAACAGACATACAACATATCCAGCAAAGTTTATGACAAGGCAATCCATGGTCTATTTATTTATTAAGCAAGCAACAATATGCTGGACTGTTTTATTTAATCCATTGAACAGCGCTAGGCCGCCATCGCATAGTCGGAAGTTTGGAGAGAAGTCGTTGCACAGAGGAACTAGATGCTCCTCCCACTCGCTTGGATGATGGTGCTGGGCTGCCGTTAACACAATTGGGAGCAAATTTGTTGTTCACCTGCCGCTTTGACTTGTCCCGATCCTATATAGAAAATGTAGGAATTTGCTTAGTGGAACTAGATTCTTCCACCGGTGTATCTTTTCAGCTAACATGCAAAAAAGTTAAAAAAAAGCGGCCAAAATGGCCATTCTAACAAATTGATAATTCACATATTTCTTCTTTTAACTATCATTTCAACTAATACCGAAATATAAAAGGAATTATCCTTCCGACCCTCTACTTTTTATTCCAATCAACAATATGAGTGACCAATTCAATCCTTTTACCTCTTTTTTTTCAAATTGTAAAACGAAAACTTCGTTTCATGATATTAAGGATGTATATATGATATTTTTTAAAAAAAGTTGTATTGATTCCATCTCATTTTATTCAATCCAGACTGTTTCATTCATTCCCATTCTTTCAATTTCGCTACTCATGACTTCAAGGGGTTGTTTGGACGAACGGTGATGGAGCGGATGGGTGCATAATGTCCTCCGTAATATTCTTATTTGGATAGTATTAGTAAGGTTAGCATGAACGAGGATGGATTATGCCATTATCTCACCTAATATTTTCATTAACGATATGGATAATCCCCTCTAATAAACCCCTTAAAATCATAGGAATAGCATGTTGAAGGGAGTGTCCTTAACAACTCTTCACCATCCTCTCCTCTAGAATTTTAATTGAGCAAAAGATTTGTGCATCCCTCCATAAACCTTCATACATTTCAATCTAAAGAAATGGTAAAAGTTTTAGGTGAACTCGTACTCGAGCTTTCATGCATCATCCCATATGATAATAGAGAATCTTACCAGACGAGATCCTTCATGCTGTGATCCACTGTGCGTTGAAATAGAGGACCTTATTGAACGAGATCCTTCACGCCGTGATCCACTGTGCGTTGAAATAGAGGACCTTACCGAACGAGATCCTTCACGTTGTGATCCACTATACATTGAAATAGAGGACCTTGCTAGATGAGATCCTTCACACTGTAATCCACTATACGTTGATATAGAGGGCCATGCCAGATGAGATCCCTCACTCTGTGATCCACTATACGTTGACATAGAGGACCTTGCCAGACAAGATCCTTCATGTTGTGATCCACTATACGTTGACAACATAGCCTGATGTAAGACCAACCATCAGTTCACGATCTTTACTAATTTGAAATGAAAGAAATTGAGCAAGCTGAGGTGATCAGTGAAACTTGTTCATAGTGAGGCATGCACCAGAGCTTACCCCCATGGAATTTGTACTCACGAGCCTGCATATGGTTAATATAGAAAGTTGAGGCCTTTTTTCCCCTTCTTTTATCGTCGATTGATTGACTATTAAGAGCCTTGTTCTTATATTTCTGTAGATTGATATATTAAACATCTATCACGTATATATTATTTCATTTGACGAGATTACTAAGAGCCCTGTGATGATATCCAAGACACATTACATCTAATATAAGCAAGGACCTGGAGAGAAGGAAGCATGGCAACGTTTGCAGTGAAAGCAGTTCCCATGGCATGCTATTTGACAGGTATTGACTGCATCTTCTCCCATGTATACCGTCCTGTCACAGGCTATCCATACTCTCTTACAACTCCATGTTGACGAGTACTCCCTCAAATCTCTCCGGTCATTTTCTAAAGAAGTTATTTTTAAAAATATTTTAAAATTTTCTCTAGGATTTTGTGAACATATTACAGAATTTTCTAATAATTTTTATTAGAAATTTCATTATGTTTTAAAAAAACGTTAAATAATTCCTATAAATTTTAATCTTTTTTTAATAAAAACCATAAATATTTTAGCATTTTTTAAATTTTAAATTTGGATATTTTGTGAATTTTTTATATAAATTTATTTTCTGATAATTTTTTGAAACTTTTATGAGTTTTAATTTTTTTATTTAAAAAAATGAAAGTGGTAAAATCATAAAACATATAAAGGCTCTTAAGTACCTGTAAATTTGGGCCTATCCAAGATTTTTGGCCGTGGTAACACTGCACGATTCTATTTTTGGATCGTGCTTGCATGGTCCATTATTTCGAACGGCCTAAAAATTCCAACTCGGCTTGAATCAAATAAAACAATTTCAAAAAATAAATTTAAGTAATTTAATATTTTGAAATAATTTTTTATATGATCTAATTATCCGATTAATGTAAATATTGTATTAATTTGAAAGAATTATTAAAATCACTGTTAGAATATAATTATTTGTATATAATTAATTATTTAAAATATTTTTCTCATAAATTTTATTTATTTATTATAAATATTATTTTCACATTTTTATGTGACATAATTTTTTTTATTTATTTTTCATGTTGTGCCGAGTAGCTCAAAAACTCTAACACAGACACTATATCCTTCGTGCCATGCTTTTGAGTCAGGTCAGTTTCTGACATGTCTAGTTAAGGGTACGGAGATTCGAGGGAAGGATCCTCCACAGGCCACATTTGGATGGTTTTAGTAAGGATGCGGATGGAAACTTAATTACATTAAAATGATATTAAAATAAATTGGATGAGGGGTATATTATGATTTTGCCTATTACTTTAATTAAGAGAATGGATAATCCTCTCAAATCTCTAAAGTTAAAAAGGAATAACCCTTCATAATCCCCCACTAGAATTTTAATCAAACAAAAGATTAAATTTTGCTTGATCACTCCATAAACCTCCTCCTAATATACCTTCACATACTTCAATTCAAACATGTGGTAAAGGTTCTAAGCGAATATACACGGATATCTACGGTCAATCTTTTTATATACATCAATCCTACCCCCTATTCATCAATATGACCCGACCCGACCCGACAACCTACTTCACAAACTCTAATAATTCGAAATCAAAGAAATTAAGCAAGCAGAAGAGCGATACCTCTTCAATCCTGTTACGGCCTTCGCCACGATGTGCCGTTTGACTGGGAGTAACCCCACGAGCTCTCCTGGGGGATCCGCACCGTGCCACGGTGCTCTGCGTCCGCCGACCCTAATAATTTGGAATTGAAGAAATTAAGCAAGCAGAAGAGTAATATCTGTTTGTAGTACAGCAAGCGTAATAACATCTTGTTACGGTCGGTGCATATAACATCCTACACATGATTAACATGGAAAGTTGAGCCTCGTTTTGTCATCAATCGATTAGGTGCACTGACATCCGTAACCCGAGCTAGCCCCGTTTCTCCGCTGCAAAAGAATAGGGAATGAAGTAAACTTACGGACCGGGAAAGCGGTTATGGCATTGGCTGCCCTTCGACGGGCATCAGCCCCACCGCCTCTCCGGCGGGATCCGCACTGTGCCCTAGTGCTCCATGTCGACGAACCCGACATCATTCACAAGTCTCCAGATATCTTCTAAGCAACTCACAGGGAAAACCCTAGCGTCCTCCTTCCCAACTTCATCATTGATATATAGCATCTAGAATTTTTTTAAAAAAATGATATTTTTGCCGTGTCGTCTTGAAGAATCCGGGTGGCAAATGATATAGCGGACAATTAACGGACACGGTTTGTCATCCGCGTCGACAATTCACCAACAAATGAAGTGGGATGAGACTCAAATACACCACAAAAGAATAATTCTAAAATATATACTATTTAATTATAAAAATAATAATAATAAATATATAGACCAGGTCTAGGTCTGTTTGGCTTAATTAAATATTCTTCTCTTATAATAATAAATATATAGACTAGGTCTAGGTCTGTTTGGCTTAATTAAATATTCTTCTCCCTTCCTCTCCTCTTGCCAGCCTTGCCCACCTTCTCCCTCTCCAGCTGTCACACTGCATTGTCACGCGTCTCCAGGTATCTTCTAAGCAACTCACGGGAAGACCCCAGCGCCCTTCCTTTCTTCGTCGTTGATATAGCATCTACATTATCTCAGAGCCCCAGTCTTCTGCTTTTAATCAAAAGGGCTGTGTGGTGAAAGATATCTGCAGTACGACTTATCCAAATTGATGAATTCAAGATTATGGTGCGTGATTAAATTACGTACGCTTTGCACAAATATGTGAGTCGGTAGTGGATACTCATTTACTGCATATTCGAGCGGAAACCAATATCAATTCATAGTACAAGTATCTTCACACTCGTTCTCTAATGGGAGCCATACCGCCAAACCTGAACCTTATTTCTTTTTCTCTCCAATTTCCGTCAACCGATTAATGAAGGCCGAAAGTCTTCGTCTATTTCAGCCAATTTTTAACGTGAGCCTTACCGATTAATTATGATCAATTGACAACGTTATATCTCCTTTCAAAGATTCCATTCTTTAAAATATTCGTTACACGTAAATGTCACAGATTAAAGCATTCAACTCGGATCAGGTTCGGGCTCGGTTGGATTTCACGTAGGTGGATCTAATCTGTTACTGTGCGTAAATTAAATCAATTTGATTGGAAAATGGGAAAGTTGGGATTTGATACAGGTGAGCAATTTTTCTCGCCGGGTATGTACCATAATTTTTAAAACCGGACCGGCCAGGAACCAGTGTATGCATGGGTTCATGGGTCAGACCGGGAGTTCAATGGATTAAACTGCATATTTAATAAATAACATTAATAATCTAATATTACTAATAAATTTACATAATATCATAATTTCAATATGATTTATAATAAAAATTATTAATATAACTATTATATTAACAAAAAGTTTAATAGAAAATATAAATATAAATTTAGTAAAATATATACATTATAATATGTTTTTGTGTTTTTTTTTAATTTTAAGTCAGTTTGTTTTCTCACGGTTCAATTAGATTCACCAGTTGGACCAGGAATTAGCCGGTTCAATTGGAATTTTTATTTTTAAATGTGCAATTGGATTTTTTTTAGGAATCGGACTGGGTGAGTGGATGATTCCCGATCAAACCGGCTGGCCCGGTCTAGTTTTTAAAATTATGATTCCAATAAAATACGGCATGGCAATGAAATTAAAATAATTATGTGTTAATACCACTCATATTTTAAATCAACACGTCAAAGTGCCATATTAGTTAGATTACTCTTGTTTGACTTGTGAGCTAACATCTTTTCCTTTCGAGCCCTGCCATCTCTTCATTCTTGTCTTATAGCTTTGTCATGATGCCGATGTCCTTCTGTAACATTAATCTTTGTTGACTTGTGATGAAGTTCAGAGATTCTCCACTCTCTAGCAACCACCTCAATCTACGACAAGGCACTACAATGACCGACAGTTCATCGTCTTCAGCTCCTACTCAGCCGCCCCCTTCATATGACACGATACTAGATGCCGGGGCTCCTGGCCCATGGAGTTGAGTTGTCTGCCTAATTATCCAAAAGCCCATATACCCGATTAATTCAAACTAAGTCGGGTCCAATGATGTGTAAAACTGGCGGAGGTCGGTAAGAATTTCCGATGAATGAAGAATGGAATACGATCCACATTGCAGCGCAAAGGTGCACCGTTGCCATCTTTCGCCGGAAAACACAGACTGAAGGCTCTTAAATTCAAACCTCAAACACCGCTTTTTTTTTAATCATTTGCTTCAAAAGTCAAAAGTAACAGACGGTTCTCACGTTGGAACAGAGAACAGAGTGAAGGCATTTGGACGATGTACTTTCTAAACTTTACAGCGACAACACATCACAGCAACCCCCAACTCCAGTTCCCAATGTTTTCATGTCAGTAATGAACCTATGTCGGTCAACACTCGGACCCAAAAGGAAGAACATTCATTTTCCCTGGTGGATTCAAGAGTTCATGTTATCAACTTTAATAAGCTACCCAGGACTTTCACGATCCTCACCCGGATGGATATCTCAGTAGCACTGACTGAAGCAGAAGAAAAAGCGTTTGTGCTGCTGTTGGCCCATCATCATCTGGGTAGACGGCTTCTCAACAGAACTATCCCTTGCAGGCATCAGAGCGCTTGTCCCGGGAGATTCTGGTGGAAAGACCCTGTTTCCTGAAGGGAAGATACATGGAGGGATCACAGGCTCCATAGGAGAGACGGTTGAGAGGTAGTGGAGGAGCATGCGTATTATCTGGGCGAAGTTGGGCCTGTCATTTGGATCCTCCTTCCAGCAAGAGGTCACGATCAGTGCAGGATCCTCTGGGAGATTCTCGACACTCGGCCTAGAATTCTGGGACCGTGGCAGAAATGTAGTGACTAGAAGAGACGATGTAACTTAAAGGCTTTGCATAATGATAGCAATAGGAATAACTCATGCCGAAGAATCTAAAGTCTACATGCTGACAACAGGGTAAAATAGGCTGGTGGTACCTCTAAGGCTAGGCTAGGCTAGGCACTTGGTAGCCTGTCTAATAGTCAGAAAAAGCCACATCTACAACGGAGCTTATTGAAAACAGCTCCTTCGTGTTTCGCGCTAGCGGCTGTTCCTTAAACCCGAAATCCATTTCCTTAATTTCATAAGTTTTATAGTTCACACATGAACACCGCATATTAAGTGTTATTTAATTTCTAGTCTGACTTTAAATTTTATGCTCAAAACTAAGCTGTCCTCCTTTTTTGGGATAAAGAAAATTGAATAGAGGAGCCCACGATTGTAATAATAAGTTTGAGCTTAACCAGGAAGAGAGAAACTACCTTAAAAGCAGCTACATAGGCTGCCTGGAGGTTTGACATGCCTTCAAAAGGCAGCTTGTTGTGGATGAGCTCCCAAAACACGATTGCAAAGCTGTAGACATCCACCTTGTTATTGTAATGCTTCTTCTACCCACGCCTCAGGGTGACAGTACTGTAGAACTGCCAGGGAGACTCCACGAGGTGATGAATTTATGAAACCCCAACGAAAAGTGCAAGTAGGCTAAGGACGATAAACATAATTTCAAGAAATCTAAGACTTACTTCCGGGGCCATCCAGCGATATGTTCCTGTTTCAGCAGTCATCATTTCAGTCAAAGACTCTTCTCTTGCTAACCCAAAGTCGGCAAGTTTCACCGTCCTCTCGTCTGCGGTCAAGATAAGGTTCTTTGAAAGAGAGAGAGAGAGAAGGGGGAGCGTGGGGGCGCGGGACAGGATGTGAAATGCAAAAATTTTTAGACATTGGCCTGACAAGATAAAGTTTTTCATGTAAAATTCCAAATCCGAAACAGACAGTGATGCAGTCAATCATTGACGAATGAAAAGATAGCATCGGCTGATTTTGAATCCATTCCATGCCACACATTAGTTACAAAGACTCATTAGAGTTTCTCATCGAATATTCACAATACAATTTCCAGAGTGTTACTTCCACATCCCATCATAGGAAACATCATTTGTAATAGAAAATTTGATATATTCCCTCTGTCCCGTTTTCTCGGAGAAAGAAAACACTAGCTTTTTCCGCTAGCAAGTGAAGTCTAGAATTTTTGTCAGCATGTTCAATTCAAACACTGCAAAAAACAGATGATCCACCAGTTACCAAAGCAATCCAAGTAGTGAGTCTAGATTCTCACTGGAAAAGAAAAAAATGGAAATTTTGTGGGTCTTGAAAGTCATAACTAATTAGCACGTTTTATAATACAACACATGACAAGAAACATTATCCATAATGCCAACAGTATACCAGGTTTCAAGTCTAGATAAATATGGACATGCCTGAAACCTTTTATGAATAGGCGATTTGGCTCGTGAACCGTTCATTTTTTAAAATTTTTTTTTTAAATATTTTAAATGAATATTTTTTAAGAATTTAAATTAACCTGAAAAAAATCGACCGTTGATTTCCAGGATTTTTAGTAGTCCAAGCCGGTTTTCAACAATTCTATGCCGGTTACGATTCCATGTCAATTTTTAAACGGTTCCGGGCCAGTTCAACAGAGTAATGGTCCGTGTCGGTTACCGTTCAACGCGTCCATATTTTGGGATTGGCCCATAACCATCCCAAACTCACCAGGAAAGGTTATGAGTCGGGTTAGAAGCAGTCTGGGCAGGTTCAGTGTTTAGACAGTTTGGTTATAGGTTAGTCCGGCCTGTTTAACATATTTAATTATAGGTATATTAATTCTTTTAAAAGAATTCGGTATTTTGTGCTCTAAGAAATTGCCGATGGATTTATTGAACAGAAGCTTGTGTAGCTAGCGTTGAATTTAAATAGTAGTATATAGCAGATTTCATGATTGACTGACTTGCCCAACTAAGCACATGACGTCATCCTTTCAAAATATAATAGATGTACCTATTAAACAAAGACTTTGATCACTGGCTAGCTCGGTCGTCTCTCTTGTGGAGAGTAATTTAAAACTCAAAAAACAAAAAAAGGGGACCTAACTCGGCAGGGAAAAATCGATTTTTTTTTGCAAACTCTATAAAATTTTTGATTAGTTTTTTACTATCAAATAATATTATCATGTAATTTGATTCTTGTATAATAATAAAATGATATATTTATTAATTTAATTTATCCATGGACTTTTACTATGAAAACTATATATGGTTTTTAGCTTTTAGAGTTGATTTCTTATTCGTACAATTATGTTGTTTAATTTATTAAATTTATCAAAATATTTGTAATAATGTGATATAAGTAATAAAACTCAGGTAGATGATAAACTTTCTGTGTTTGATGCATTAAATGTGTAAGAAAAAAAAGGGGGTGTAAAAACAGTTATATTATATGTAACCATTAGTTTTTTTAGAATTAATATCCTAATTGATAAGGAACTTTAACCTTTTTTAATTTTAGCACAAACTTTTTTACATGACTCGATTGCACACGAATTATATGACATTTATTTTGTTGGGTAGAATGCTCATTTTTTCGTTATCGTGTCCGATGTGCACGTGAAATTTGCTAACATAGCAATCGAAAGCTGAGGTGGCACAAGCATGTGAATTTTGTGGGCCGAGTTCACAAAAATACCATTTTACCCTCAAAACTCTTCTCAATTTAAAACTGAATAGGGACAATTAAGCAAATACACTACCCATCCTCTTTCTCCTTCCCCCCTTCTTCCTCTTCCTCCGCACTGAAACTTACGGCCAACCCTTTTCTCACCATTTTTCTCTCCCACCACCATCCTCGGCCCTGGAGACTAGTGAAGGGGCTGCAGCCCAACTGCATTCAAACGCAGCATTTTATTATACATACATACAACCCTCCAACCCACGGATGGAAAATCCAGATTGACCATAAATCAATCCAGAAAGTCTTGTAATATTGTTTGCATCGTGTGCTTTTCATATATATTATATATATATATATGATAAATATCACGCGTGAAAACTACACGGCACCAACCGTGGTTTAAAAATTGTCAATTATATATATTATTTCATTTTTATCCAAAATCTGTTACGCCTGGTCACCCGTGCTAAAATCCAAATGAACACCGATAAGGTCGATTAACATGCAAGAGCATTTATACGCAGCAACACATTTCACATCTATGACTTAGTTTCTCCATAATCATCTTTGGGATAAATACTCTATTTTGTTTCCCACCAATTCTAGACATATGTGATAGGGAAACCGCCCTCAATGTGTCGGTCAGACCATCTGGCTCCACTCAGTCGGTAGACCACACTCTATCTTAGCCAGTCAAACTGTCATAAAGCACTTAGTGGGTTGGCTCCACTATGCTCATCTCCGACAATATACAGTATGTCAGATCTAAAATTCAAAATTATCAAGGGTCGATATCTGGAGTTTAATTGGCGAACACTAAGCTGCATAATACACTGCCCATTAGATTAGTTGGTTATTACAGCGCCAAACACCACCAATATCCAAAAAAAAAAATTGTTTCACGGAATATGATCAACCTTATGTTTATTTATTTGCTTGTTTCATACAATTTCTCTAGAGTGTAATAATCACTAATCACTAACTATTGCCATAATTAATACATATTAATTCTGATTTAATTATTTATACCTATTTTTCTATTTTCTTCTATTGTATTTTAGTCTCACAAGTTTCCTTCGTGTAAAAAGATTGAATACCCGACTAACTTTTTTTTTCCCTTGTGCACACTTGGATTAAAAAATTCAACAAGTTTTGATTGATTCAAGATTAAATTAAATCGATTTTCTAAAATGTAAAAAATTTTCAATTATGTATTTTTTATTTATAATATTTAAAATAATTAATAAGAAAGAATGTGGAATTATTTTAATTATTCCATATATTTTTAGAGGTGAAATAAATTTTATTTGGCTGGGTTTTTTGGGGGTTGCAAATCATTCAGGTGATTTTTCGAGCAATAAAATTTATAACAAGAAACATTTGAAATAATAAAAAAAAAAAACTAATAGTTATGGATAATGTTTTTTTGGCCCCAATTTTTTGATATTATAATATATTAAACACAGAAAGTTTATCATGTACATGAGATCTATTACTTATATCGCATTATCATAGATATTTTGATAAACTTAATAGATTAAACAACGTGTGTTTGCTCAATAACTCCATCGGCAATTCCTTAGAGCACCAAATTCTTCTAGAAGAATTAATGTACAATGTAACCACCATAATATTGTAGAATAGATGGCGGCCTCAGGGTATGGCTTGGATTGAAGGATTTAGAAGGGGAGAAGAAATGAGGGTTGTGGAGGGATCATAATTGACGATCCAATGCTCTTTCCACGCCCACTCCACGACAATCTCGACTCGACTAGAAGCACGCAAGCCCACCTCGATTGCTGGTATCTTTCGACTACAGGGAAGATACCATAGCAGCAGGTTCGGGGGATCCTCGAGTTTCCGACCCCCTTCTTTGCCCATCACCGCGTGCATCTTGCCATTCTTGTACCGCGTCAGCCTGTATCAACTCGAAGTCAGTTTTCTGGAAGTCTTCATCTGGTAATTTTTGCAGTGCGGTCCTATTTTCACTCGTTTTCTCTCGTTAGCTCCATCTCGCCTTGGGCCGTAGGCTTGGGCTTGAATTGTCTGTCTACTTCTCCCTGGACGAAGGTGCTTCCCCTTTCGTCATTTCTTTAAAACTATACTTCCTTCGGCCACTTCTCTCTTCATCTTTGAATCAAGAGATAAAAAGGCAAGAGGAGGTCAAGCTGGAACCAGATACACAACACACCACTCTTTAAAATTCTTATTTAATAGGTTTCTCAAATGGAATTACCGAATCCCATTGTCAACCAGCAAACCTGTAAAACACCGAACTCAAACAGACATATCCAGCAAAGTTTATGACAAGGCAATCCATGGTCTATTTATTTATTAAGCAACAATATGCTGGATTGTTTTATTTAATCCATTAAACAGCGCTAGGCCGCCATCCACATAGTGGGAAGTTTGGAGAGAAGTCGTTGCACAGAGGAACTAGATGCTCCTCCCACTCGCTTGGACGATGGTGCTGGGCTGCCGTTAACACAATTGGGAGCAAATTTGTTGTTCACCTGCCGCTTTGACTTGTCCCGATCCTATATAGAAAATGTAGGAATTTGCTTAGTGGAACTAGATTCTTCCACCGGTGTATCTTTTCAGCTAACATGCAAAAAAGTTAAAAAAAAGCGGCCAAAATGGCCATTCTAACAAATTGATAATTCACATATTTCTTCTTTTAACTATCATNTAAAATATAAAAGGAATTATCCTTTCGACCCTCTACTTTTTTTCCAATCAACAATACGAGTGACCAATTTTATCCTTTTACCTTTTTTTTTTCAAATTGTAAAACGAAAACTTCGTTTCATGGTATTAAGGATGTATATATGATATTTTAAAAAAACGTTGTATTGATTCCATCTCATTTTATTCGATCCAGACTGTTTCATTCATTCCCATTCTTTCAATTTCGCTACACATGACTTCAAGGGGTTGTTTGGACGAACGGTAATGGAGCGGATGGGTGCATAATGTCCTCCATAATATTCTTAATTGGATAGTATTAGTAAGGTTAGCATGAACGAGGATGGATTATGCCATTATCTCACCTAATATTTTCATTACAGAATAGTACTTGAAAATTTTAAATTATTATAAAATCTCATTTTCATATTAAATTTAACATCAGGAAAAAAAAATTCCTATGAAAACACATGGAATTTTGATAAGAAGATTAGTTGGAAAATCTTCACATAAATATTGATAGATTTTCACCCATTTTCGACAGATTCCGTCCCCAGGAAACCATCAAATTTCTTATATAGTGTAATTACTCAAAGGACCGCCCGGTTTCAACCAAGAGATTAAAGCAAATAAAGATGCATTACACAATAGTTTGCTCGACCAAATGTATAGTAACTTTCACGACAAACCGAACTGCGTATGCATCCATGATCGAACAACTTCCTGCAGGATTTTAAACCTATCAAGCACACATAACATACTATACCCGGTGAAGGTTTAACAAGATCGACCTGCCCCCTTCAGGATACCGGACTCGCAAAGCAAACACAACATATCTGGTGAAGGTTTAACAAAAGGTAATCCAAGTTCTGTTTTATCCCCTTCGAAGTCTAGCAAACCGCAATCTTAATGGCTGGTGTCCCTTAACGCGAATAAGTAGTTTTATTCCAGAGTGGAAAGGCACGTTTAAAAAGGTTGGGACTCGATAATCTTAATTGAAGAAGGTACCATGAAGCTCATCCATCTTCGCCCATAGCAGTGAACTATTTTGTGTTACCAGAATGGTAAATAGTGATCCCAAAAATACAAAGGAACCAAATGGAACAATAAAATTTGTAGTTTTCTTATTTTATTAGAAAGAATAGTAACAAAGGAATGGAGTGTCCTACCACCAACCATTCCAACCGACAAGCTACGGACTCAGATGCGGGGGGAAAAGCCTGCCAAATATAGGCGTCCTTTCGTTTTAGTCAAGTAGGCCGCTATACGAAGGTGGGCGTCTGGCTCTGGTGTCCTTTTGCTCCATTCTTGCCGAAGAGCTGTGGACTATACGACTGAGATGGCATAACAGCTGCCCTTCGGGTCCAGATCTTGTTATTCCAGGTTATCTTGTTCCAAGCTGCTGACTTCAGATTTGAGTCTGGAAAGGCTCTGGAGAAAGTCAAGTCTTATCAATTAAAATCGTTGTTCATGATGGAAGGGCATTTAATTACAATTATTACTTTAAAATCTAAGAAATTAAATAGGAGAGACAAACCTGCTCATAGTGAGGCGTGCAATATAAGTTCCCATGAGAGGCTACGTAGGTGCTATCCTGCAAGGTACAGGCAGACGATTAACAAGGAAAGCCGAGCCAATTTTAGCCATCAAGGGATTACTTGGAGTTTTCTGATGGTATTTCCTGAGATATATGCCGTGTGTCTATCACGTGTATATTATGATTCACAGGACGAGATCATTAAGTGCCTCGCTACGATATCTGCAAAAATTATTCTATTCGAGCAAGAGCTCCACGCAGGACCAATTTAACGGAAACAAATAGGAAGATGAAGCAAAATTAAGGACCGTGAGAGTGGCATGGCAGATGTCGCAGCGAAAACAATCTTGATGATAGCGGCCATCAGTGGTCTCCACCCCACTGTAGATCGGCATATTGCAGGCTTGGCACCGTTCCTCCACGCTCGCAACTGATGCCGTGCTCTGATCTGAAGGGGTACTTACTGGGGATCTAGTTCCTACCGTGCTTGGTGCTGATGCCGACATTATCGTACTTGGAGATGATTCATTTTGTACTGTGCTTGAAGGTGACGCGTTTGTTCTCGTGTTCCTAGTTGCGACCATTGATCTCGAGCTCCAAGTTGCCATCGTTGCTGTCTATTGATAGAGAGCCTCAAGTTCAAATGAGACCTGGCCCTTTGTTGCTCTTCTGCGTTGGGCCTACTAGCACTATCCCTGTTCTTATATAAGTTAATTGGAAATAGAGCTGGCAATAAACAAGCTTGAAGGAAAATAAGTTGTTCCTATGTGCTTCGCCACTAGTTTTGTTGCTCCAAAAAAAAAAAACATCATATTGGGAAGAGATTGCTGAGTTGGCATTTTGGCAAGTGGATTCACGAGGAATTTGGTCTACAGGACAAAGTCTGAGGTCCAATACCGTTGTCTAAAAGCGTGGTTTTATAAATTTTGCCGATTTGCTTAGTTCAGATCCTGGTAAGCATTTCCCTTTAGATTATGATTAGCTCAGGTGCAAAAATTATGATGGTTCTCTTCGCACACAAGATTGGATATTACAGGTGTTAGGAGGCATATGCAAGATTGAGTCAACGATAGCTGATGTGCATACACACCCAACATAATCATGATGGATTTCGGACAAACATTGTGCTAAAAACAAGAGGAATGGAAAAAACCATTCATCTATGTTTTGTGTCGGTCATAAAATTATTTAATATGGGCCTTCCATTGATGACGAACTCCTAGCATTAGTTTTTAAAATCAGATCGGATCAAGAACGGGTATAGGCATCGGTTCATAGGTTCATGGGTTGAACTGGGATTCGATAGGTCGAACTGCATATTTAATAAATAATATTACTAATAAATTTACATAATATCATAATTTAAATATAATTTACAACACAAATTATTAATATAATCATTATATTAAATAAAAGTTTAATATAAATATAGGAAAATAAAATATGTGCATTACAATAAGTTTTTATTTTTTTTAAAATTTAAGTCGATCGATTTTTTCACTGTTTCAATTGGATTCATCGGTTGGACTAGAAATCGGCTGATTCAACCGGAGTTGACCTCATTAAAAGTGCAGCTAAGTTTTTTATGAGAAATGGACCAGGTGAGTGGCCGGTTCCCAGTTGAACCAGCCGCCCAGTCAGATTTTTAAAACTATGCTTCCTAGACTTAGTCTCTGTTAACCGGTAATCACTCTTTAACACTCAAGAATTTGCAACATACATATATATTTATATATATTATTAAATTATCTTATTTCTTCCATCAATTCTAAATCATCTTACGCATTCGTCATTAACTGGATCTTTTTCCCTTTTTGTTTTAACTTTCTTCTCTTATAAGTCACGTAACTATGCCAGTTCTCCTAGCAGAATTTCTCTTGTTATGACGTCGATACACATTCTAAAATATTTGTTTACTTTTTATTTCTCTATTTTAATTGCTTTAGAAAGTCCAATTCTCACGAAAAATTCTAGAGGGACCTTGTTTCGTGCTGCCAAGATTCTTGTCCACCTCTTGGATTATCATGCCTCGGTCAGTTGAAAAATGCAACTCGTTAGGAAAAATCAATGTTGACTTGATACTTCTTGCTTTCAAAGGTCTAATAAATCGGCTTGCATTTTTTCTTCTTTGACTTCAAAAGTTGTAGGGAGTAAATTGGTACATTTGTTGTCACATTATTAATGTACTCGATCGTACCACTCTATTAGAGTTTTCCGCATATTAAACTTCTCATGATCGACTTTCTCTATTATCATGTAAAAATTTAAAATAATAAAAAGGAAATAGTATGAAAATAATATAAATACGAAATGATAATGTAGTCAAAATACGTATAAGTGAAAATTTTATTATTTTAACCAATTCCATGAATTATATCAAACTATTCATATATTTATATGTTTAGAATAATAATAAAATTTATAAATAAATCATGTTAAAATTTTATGAAAATATTTAAATACACGGGAGAATATTTTGATAATTTTAATTATCTAATTTATTTGATATTAAAAATTAAAATTTTTAATATTGATAAAATTAATCTTGAGAGAGAGAGAGAGTAGAATTTAGACGTTATGACCGTAGATCCATCGACGGCAAGTTACCGTACCAGAATCTCTCTCTTCACACTCCTCAATTTGAATTAATGCATCCGAGTTCGAGCCCGGCCTTGTCCTAAGAGCAAATGCACTATAAATTACACTCGTTCGGTGAGCTTTTCTTGGAAATCCTCAAAAATGCCTCGAGCATCGATCATAAAACCATTTATAGCCAGTCTCCATTGCAAAAAATTTCTTCTATTTGGTGGAAACTGTGTTGCGTCTAGATGCGCTACCAAGCTTCTTGTCGAGTAATAACCATGAGAATGATAATCATAAATTGAGCAATAATACTAACTAACATCTAGAATAAACTATAATCTGATCACACCCAAACAATTGTGTTGTATAAGGTATAATTATAAATATGTTACATGTTGATTATATTGGATTAAAATCGATTAGCTCCATGGTATTAGCCATTACATGGTTCTATCCACTACCCCCCATATGTGCAGTGGAGGTGGTGGTATTGGTGTCGACACCCCCATCTGGCATTTCATCGGACAAGCTTCAGGAAGTGCTGCTGGAATAACTCTGAAATTCATGTGTTATCGTTGTATCCTCTTTTCTTGTTCCAGCCGACAAGAATACCAGAGCCCCAGTCACTGGTTCTGAAGTCTAGCCAAGGACCTCTGGACGCTGTTACTAGAATAGCTATGTGGAAATTAACGTGTTGCCATGGTGTCCTCTTGTCGTATTCCAACCCATGAGCCCCAGTCACCGGTTCTGATATCCGGTTGATATTCAAGTATTGACGGTTGACATCTGCCAAATACTCAAAGACGGCAATTTGAGGCCCAACCTGGGCATGACCCGATAAGACTATGCCTGAGTCAGGCGTAATCAAGCCTATTGGATATTGTGCCGTACCAACACAACCCAATACCATTGTGGGCTGGGCCAGTGCCAACATTTTGGGTCATGCCGGCCCGCTAATATGAGGCCTTTATTGACAGAAGAGCCAGAAGGTCCGACCAAATATCAACATTTCTTTTATTGTAAATTTTTTGTTCCGCTGACATCCCTTTTTATGCGTTCACCCATTACTCGCGGCCGCTCGTCTTCAAGCTCACTTCTCCTCTCAAACTTCCCAAAGCTTTCTTCACCGCTCAAACCTCATTATTCAAAATAACCTCAAAACACCAAATCACTTGTGTCCATCGAACCATTGTCTTCCTTGTTTCCCCGCAAGCCCGACTTAACAAGAAAGATTCTGACTCTCAGACATTTGAGTCCATGAAACTTTGCATATTCTTCCACTATTTCCACTTGATCTTTGGAATTTTCTCCCTTTCTATTAGCTAATTTAAGAGTTCTTTTATAATGAATCTTTATGAATTGGCAAGGCGGCGTGGGCTGAGCCTGGCCCAAGCAGATGACGGCAAGGGCATGGGGCTGGGCAGGCTGGATGGCTAGGGGTACGGGCCAGGTCTTGGTTTTCGAAAACCCACCCAGATTCGGCGCACTGCCATTCCTGGTGTAATAGCACAATTAATACAAAATTAATAGAAAATAAGAGAATAATTAAGAATTATACCACGAATTCATGCTCATTGGGTTGAATTGCCAGCTTTCCAAATAGTCCAGCTAGGAAGCTCTGAACACAGCTACTGAAACAACTATGTGGATGTGGTGCCTTGACATCTTGTTGTCGTGCATTCCAGCCGACGAGTGCCAATTTTATTCTTCTTAAATCTGGTCGATATCTGAGCAATGATTATTGATGCCTGCCAGATAGCTATGGACGACACTATTGCTAGATTCTAGAATATCTATGTGGAAATTCAAGTGTAGGTAAATTATTTTGACTAGAAACTTCTTAGAATATTGACTTACTGACGTAGGCATTAACTAAAGAGTTTTCTTGAGCTATTTATTTGTATGGTTAGACGGTGATGAATTTCTTCAATCCCTTGGAAGAGTTTGCCAGGATACGCTCAACACATCTTATCGGGTGGGCGGACTAGAACTTTGTCCAATAAAATGTTCCTAGTTGTCCTTGCTATTCATCATCAACTTGCAATCGATTTGAGCAATAACCATAGTTATGTAGCACGCTAAAATACGATTCATCGTGAAAGCATAACTTGTATTGCCTGAACAAGCAAGTTCTATTAATCAAGAGATAAAAGGCAAATGGAAGTAAAGCGGGAACTGGATACACAACACACCACTCTTTAAATTCTTATTTAATAGGTTTGTCAAATGGAATTACCAAATTCCATCGTCAACCTGCAAACTCGTAAAGCACCAAACTCAAACGGACATACAACATATATAGCAAACTCCAACGGACATACAACATATATAGCAAACTCAAACGGACATAGAACATATACAGCAATCCATGTTCTATTTATTTTTTAAACAATATGGCCCATTGCATAGTGGTAGACTGCCATCGACATAGTCTCATATTTGAAGCGACATGGTTGCACGGTGGAATTGGATGCTCCTACTCACTTGAACAGTAGTGATGGGCTGCCATCAACGGTTCCAAATCTGTATAGAAAATGTAGGAATTTGCTTAGTGGAATTAGATTCTTCCATTGGTGTATCCTTGTAGCCAACAAGCAAAAAAAGAAGAAGAAAAGGTGACAAAAATATCATTCCATCTAATACCAAAAGACAAAAGAATTACCCTTCCAACATTTTCTTTTTCAAATCAACAGTGTGAGTGACCAATTTTATCCTTGTACCAATTTTCTCAAATTATAAAACGAAAACTTCATTTGATGGCATAAAAGATGCATCAAATAGAACAGTTGTGTTGATTCCATCTCATCGTATTCAATCGAGACTGTTTCATTCATTTCCATTCCTTCAATTTCACTAAACCGAACTTCAAGGGGTTGTTTGGACTAAGGGTAATGGAGCAGAGGGGAGCGTAATGTCCTCCATAATATTCTTATTTTGATAGTATTATTAGGGGTAGCATCAACGAGGATTATGCCATTATTTTACCTAATATTTTCATTAACAAAATGGATAATCCCCTCTAAAAATCCCTTAAAATCATAGGAATAGCTTGTTGGAGGGAGTGTCCTTAATAACTCTTCATCATCCCCTACAATTTTAACCAAACAAAAGATTTGTACATCCCTCCATAAACCTTTATGAATTTCAATCTAAACAAAAGGTAAAAATTTTAGGTGAACACGTACTCGAACTTTCATGCATTATCCTATACGATATTCAATATGATAATAGAGAATCTTACCAAATAAGATCCTTTATACTGTGATTCACCATACGTTGACAACACAGCCTGATGTAAGACCAACCATTAGTTCACGATCTTTACTAATTTGAAATGAAAGAAATTAAGCAAGCAGTGGTGATCAGTGAAACCTGTTCATAGTGAGGCATGCACCAGAGTTGACCCCCATGGGATTTATATTCACAAGCCTGCATATGGTTAATACAAAAAGTTGAGGCCTTTTTTCCCCCTTCTTTTATCGTTGATTATTAAGAGCCTTGTTCTTATATTTCTGTGGATTGATATTAAACATCTACCACGTATATATTCCATTTGACGAGATTACTAAGAGCCTTGTGATGATATCCAAGACACATTACATCGAATATAAGTAAGGACCTGGAGAGGGGCACGGCAACGGTTGCAGCAAAAGCAGTTCCCATGGTATGCTTTTTGATGGCTGCTTACTGCATCATCTCCCATGTATACCGTCCTGTCACAGACTATGCATACTCTCTTTTGGCTCCATGTTGACAAACACTCCTGCAATTCTCTCCAGTTATTTTCTAAAGAAGTTATTTTTTAAAATAATTTAAAACATATTTTAAAATTTTCTCTAGGATTTTGTGAACATATTACAGAATTTTCTAATAATTTTTATTAGAAATTTCATTATATTTTAAAAAACGTAAATAATTTCTATAATTTTAATTTTTTTTTATAAAAACCATAAATATTTTAGCATTTTATAAACTTTATCTTTGAATATTTTGTTAAAGTTTTACATAAATTTATTTCCTGATAATGTTTTGAAAATTTTAAGATTTTTAATTTTTTATTTTAAAAAATGAAGGTGGTAAAATCATAAAACATATAAAGGGTCTTAAGTACCTGTAAATTTGGGCCTATCCAAGATTTTTGGCCGTGATGACACTGCACGTTCTATTTTTAGGTCGTTCTTGCGTGGTCCATTATTTCAAAGTGCCTAAAAATCCTAAGTAGGCTTGAATTAAATAAAATAATTTTAAAAAATAAATTTAAGTAATTTAATATTTTGAAATAAATTTTTATATGATCTAATTATATGATTAATGTAAATATTGTATTAATTTGAAGGAATTATTAAAATGACTGTTAGAATATAATTATTTAAAATATTTTCTTATAATTTTTTATTATAAATAGTATTTTCATATTTTATGTGACATAATTGTTTTTATTTATTTTTCATGCTGTGTCGAGTAGCTCAAAAACTCTAACTCAGGCACTACATTTTTCATGCCATACTTTTAAGTCAGGCCAAATTTTGACATGTCTAATTAAGGGCATGGAGAGTGGAGGGAAGGATCCTCCACAGGCCACATTTGGATGGTTTTAGTAAGGATGCGGATGGAAACTTGATAACGTGAAAATGACATTAAAATAAATTGGATGAGGGTTATATGATGATTTTGCCTATTACTTTAATTAAGAGGATGGATAACCCTCTCAAATCTCTAAATTTAAAAAGGAATAACCCTTCATAATCGCCCTAGAATTTTAATCAAACAAAAGATTAAATTTTGCTTGATCGCTCCATAAACCTCCTCCTAATAAACCTTCACACACTTCAATTCAAACATGCGGTAAGGTTCTAAGCGAATATATACGTATATCTACGGTCAATCTTTTATATACATCAATCCTACACCCTATTCATCAATATGACCCGATCCGACACGACAACCTACTTCACAAACTCTAATCATTCAAAATCGAAGAAATTAAGCAAGCAAAAGAGTGATACCTCTTTAGAGTACTCAGGAAAGCGTAATGAAATCCTGTTACGGACTTCGCCACGATGTGCCGTTTGACTGGGAGTAACCCCACGAGCTCTCCTGGGGGATCCGCACCGTGCCACGGTGCTCTGCGTCCGCCGACCCTAATAATTTGGAATTGAAGAAATTAAGCAAGCAGAAGAGTAATATCTGTTTGTAGTACAGCAAGCGTAATAACATCTTGTTACGGTCGGTGCATATAACATCCTACACATGATTAACATGGAAAGTTGAGCCTCGTTTTGTCATCAATCGATTAGGTGCACTGACATCCGTAACCCGAGCTAGCCCCGTTTCTCCGCTGCAAAAGAATAGGGAATGAAGTAAACTTACGGACCGGGAAAGCGGTTATGGCATTGGCTGCCCTTCGACGGGCATCAGCCCCACCGCCTCTCCGGCGGGATCCGCTCTGTGCCCTAGTGCTCCATGTCGACGAACCCGACATCATTCTCAAGTCTCCAGATATCTTCTAAGCAACTCACAGGAGAAACCCCAGCGCCCTCCCTCTCAACTTCGTCATTGATATATAGCATCTAGAATTTTTTTTTTTTAAATGATATTTTTGCCGTGTCGTCTTTAAGAAATCCGGGTGGCAAATGACATAGCGGACAATTAACGGACACGGTTTGACATCCGCGTCGGCAATTCACTAACAAATGAATTCGGATGAGACTCAAACGTGCCTTAAAAGAATAATTCTAAAATATCCATAATTTAATTATAAAAAATAATCAATATATAGAGCTCCCTCTATAGTTTTCCTTCTTTAAATGGTAAGTTACTCTTTTGTTTGTCCCCTTTCATGCCAACGTATATTCACATAGAAAAAAATTTGTGTATGAATTTTGATTCCTTGACTTTCATTGCTTAAATAAATGAAGAGCCCGCGCTAGCCTGTCATGAGGCATATGCCAATAAAAGAATAATACAGTTTGCATAGTGAAAATAGAATTAGTTGATGTGAAATTGTACTCCGATCTCATCATATTTGATACGCCATGAGTTCTTCACATGTCTCTATTTACCTGTCTCATACGCCTATAAATCCATGAGTATGTTATGTCGGATAAATAGCAAATCTTGCTTCAAAATGAGGAACTTGTTAACTATGTACAAAAGTGGCGGGGGTGGGTGAGGGATGTCGTCCTTAGAGTAGGTCTGTTTGGCTTGGCCTTCTCTTCCTTTTCTTTTATTATCTTTTACGCTGATATCGATACGCATAATTAAATATTCTTGTCTTTTCCTCTCGTCTTGCCCGCCTTGCCCACCGTCTCCCTCTCCAGCTATCACACCGCCTTGTCACAAGTCTCCAGGTATCTTCTGAGCAACTCACGGGAAGACCCCAGCGCCCTTCCTTTCTTCGTCGTTGATATAGCATCTACATTATCTCAGAGGTGGTGGTTGATTTTAGGGTGTTGAATAGGTCAATGGCATATCTTGAAAATTACAATATTCTATTTGTCAAAAGTGCCAAATAAAATTTTGGGCCGGATCAAAATGTAGGATTTAGGTCACCAACCTCAACCCTAAGACGAATTCTAGTACAAGAATAAAATGAACTCCAATTTTCGATAACGGCAACCACCTCTTCCACAAAAGCCCAACAGCAACGATCGCCAATCAAGTCCGAGCAATGCTCAAACTTGGCCACCGATAGTGTCTTGGTCATCATATCAGCAGGATTATCATGAGTACCGAACATGAATGGTACCGAACATCGAAATATAAAAGAGTTTTAGATCACTTTGTAGCTTCCGGGTCTTGCATTTTTTTGGGGTTCAATCCATTTGATGATGGGCATGTACGTAGCATGGAAGAACCTTAATTGTTCCAACTGTTATCGTAGCTTCGTTACTAGGGTCTCTTGGGCCGGGATCCCTATTTTCAAGCAATTGTTCTTTTCCCCTGTTATTAGAATTTATTAGTCTCCCATATTATCCATGAGAAGTAGGCTCCAATGAGCAATACGATTAAACCGATACCCAGTCTTCTGCTTTTAATCAAAAGGGCTGTGTGCTGAAAAAGAGCAAAGATATCTCGAGTACGGGTTATCTAAATTACTCTTTTAAGACTGCGATGATAGATAATACTCCTGTGTATTGAGTCAAATGTACACGTTGGAACTCTATACACATACACTCAGTATATTAATTTCATTCATATCCGTAAAATATGTAAAAAGATTTCAGAAATATCTCGAAAAATTAAACCGATAAATCCAAGATTGTAGTGCATAATTAAATTACATACACTTTGCACAAACATGCGAGTCGGTAAAGGATGCTTGCTGTGTATTCAAAAACCAATATCAATTAATAGTACAACTACCTTCACACTCATTCTCCAATGGGAGCCACACCGCCAAACTTGAACCTTATTTCTTTTTCTCTCCAATTTCCGTCAACCGATTACCCGAGCAAATGAAGGCCGAAAGTCTTCGCCTATTTCAGCCAATTTTTAACGTGAGTCTTACCGATTAATTATGATCAATTGACAAAGTTATATCTCCTTTCAAAAATTCCATTCTTTAAAATATCCATTACACGTAAATGTCATGGATTAAAGCATTCAACTCGGACCAGGTTCGGGCTCGGTTGGATTTCACGTAGGCAGATCTAATTTCTTACTGTGCGTAAATTAAATCAATTTGATTGGAAAATGGGAAAGTTGGGATTTGATACAGGTGAGCAGTTTTTCTCGCTGGGCATGTACTGTAATTTACTATTCATCGAAGGAGGAGATCAAAAGGATCGGGGCTGGATATACGTAATTCCTAACGGGCCAAGGGGGCGGGGCGGGCCCGGGCCATCGTAAACCAGCCCCGCTCCGGCCCACTGTCATCCCTAGACACATGGCGCTGAAGCGGCGATTCCAATAAAATACGGCATGGCAATAAAATTAAAATAATTATGTGTTAATACCACTCATGTTTTAAATCAACACGTCAAAGTGCCATATTAGTTAGATTACTCTTGTTTGACTTGTGAGCTAACATCTTTTCCTTTCGAGCCCTGCCATCTCTTCATTCGTCGTATAGCTTTGTCATGATGCCTATGTCCTTCGTAACATTAATCTTTGTTGACTTGTGATGAAGTTCAGAGATTCTCCACTCTCTAGCAACCACCTCAATCTACGACAAGGCACTACAATGACCGACAGTTCATCGTCTTCAGCTCCTACTCAGCCGCCCCCTTCATATGACACGATACTAGATGCCGGGGCTCCTGGCCCATGGAGTTGAGTTGTCTGTCTGATTATCCTAAAGCCCATATACCCGATTAATTCAAACTAAGTCGGGTCCAATGATGTGTAAAACTGGCGGAGGTCGGTAAGAATTTCCGATGAATGAAGAATGGAATACGATCCACATTGCAGCGCAAAGGTGCACCGTTGCCATCTTTCGCCGGAAAACACAGACTGAAGGCTCTTAAATTCAAACCTCAAACACCGCTTTTTTTTTTTAATTATTTGCTTCAAAAGTCAAAAGTAACAGACGGTTCTCACGTTGGAACAGAGAACAGAGTGAAGGCATTTGGACGATGTACTTTCTAAACTTTACAGCGACAACACATCACAGCAACCCCCAACTCCAGTTCCCAATGTTTTCATGTCAGTAATGAACCTATGTCGGTCAACACTCGGACCCAAAAGGAAGAACATTCATTTTCCCTGGTGGATTCAAGAGTTCATGTTATCAACTTTAATAAGCTACCCAGGACTTTCACGATCCTCACCCGGATGGATAGATCAGTAGCACTGACTGAAGCAGAAGAAAAAGCGTTTGTGCTGCTGTTGGCCCATCATCATCTGGGTAGACGGCTTCTCAACAGAACTATCCCTTGCAGGCATCAGAGCGCTTGTCCCGGGAGATTCTGGTGGAAAGACCCTGTTTCCTGAAGGGAAGATACATGGAGGTATCACAGGCTCCATAGGAGAGACGGTTGAGAGGTAGTGGAGGAGCATGCGTATTATCTGGGCGAAGTTGGGCCTGTCATTTGGATCCTCCTTCCAGCAAGAGGTCACGATCAGTGCAAGATCCTCTGGGAGATTCTCGACACTCGGCCTAGAATTCTGGGACAGCAGCAGCAATGTAGTGACTAAAAGAGACGGTGTAACTTAAAGGCTTTGCATACTGGTAGCAATAGGAATAACTCATGCTGAAGAATCTAAAGTCTGCATTCTGGACAACAAGGTAAAATAAGCTGGTGGAACCTCTAAGGCCAGGCTAGGCACTTGGTAGCCTGTCTAATTGTCAGAAAAGCCACATCTACAACCGAGCTTATTGAAAACAGCTCATTCTTGTTTCGCGCTAGCAGCTGTTCCTTAAACCCGAAATCCATTTCCTTAACTTCATAAGTTTTATACTTCATAAATGAACACCACATAGCACAACCTGTTTAACTTCCAGTCCAACTTCACAATTTAGGCTCAGAACTAAGCTGTCCTCCATTTTTCCAATAAAGAAATTGAATAGAGGAGCTCACAATTGTAATAACAAGTCAGAGCTTAACCAGGAAGAGAGAAACTACCTTAAAAGCAGCTGCATAGGCTGCCTGGAGGTTTGACATGCCTTCAAAAGGCAGCTTGTTGTGGATGAGCTCCCAAAACACAATTGCAAAGCTGTATACATCCACCTTGCTATTGTAATGCTTCTTCTCCCCACGTCTCAGGGTGACAGTGCTGTAGAGCTGCCAGGGAGAATCCAGGAGGTAATGAATTTATGAAATCCCAAGGAAAAGAGCGAGTAGGATAAGGACAATAAACATAATTTCAAGAAATCTAAGACTTACTTCTGGGGCCATCCAGCGATATGTTCCTGTTTCAGCAGTCATCATTTCAGTCAAAGACTCTTCTCTTGCTAACCCAAAGTCGGCAAGTTTCACCATCCTCTGGTCTGCGGTCAAGATAAGGTTCTCTGAAAGAGAGAGAGAGAGAGAGAGAGAGAAAGAGGGGACAGCATGTGAAATGCAAAAATTTTCAGACATTGGAATGACATGATAAAGTTTTTCATGTAAAATTCCAAATCCGAAACAGATAGTGATGCATTCAATCATTGACGAATGAAAAGATAGCATCAGCTGATTTTGAATCCATTCCGCCACACATTAGTTACAAAGACTCATTAGAGTTTCTCATCAAATATTTACAATACAATTTCCAGAGTGTTACTTCCACATTCCGTCATAGAAAACATCATTTGAAATATAAAATCTGATATATTCCCTCTTTCCCGTTTTCTTGGAGAAAGAAAACACTGGCTTTTTCCACTAGCAAGTGAAGTTTAGAATTTTTGTCAGCATGTTCAATTCAAACACTGCAAAAAACAGATAATCCAGCAGTTACCAAAGCAGTCCAAGTAGTGAGTCTAGATTCTCACTGCAAAAGAAAAAAATGAAAATTTTGTGGGTCTTGAAAGTCATAACTAATTAGTCCGTTTTATAATACAACACATGACAAGAAACATTATCCATAATGCCAACAGTATACCAGGTTTCAAGTCCCGGTGAATGATCCCATGAGAGTGTAAGCACTCCATAGCACGAGCAATATCAAGCACAAAGCCAATAGCCTCCCTTATGTCCAGGCACCCAGGACGCGTATTAAGCAAATATTTACGCAAGGTTCCTCCCAGCAGGAGTTCAGTCACTATCACCATCACCGGTTCCTTGCAAGCCCCGATAAACTGCTACAAATAAAGGATGAAGAGCTTAGATTATAAAATTACACAGGAACAGCCTACATCTACTCCTAGAAGGACAAATACAAGAGGTTTAAGAGTGACCACAGACTAAATCATTGCTCCCAAGACAAGTATTCTTAGTTGGTCATCACAAGCACCATACCTTGTTCCAGACTATGAGAACATTCTCAAACAAGTCCTTATGATCCATCCACCTTAACTTTTACTTTTGCTCTCCTATCAGAATGATTTTGCCTCCAAATATGAAATCCTAATCTCATACCATCAGCTAAGCACCTACTTTCTATTTATCGACTTTATAGACATGGGAGTTTTGTGGGCTTGCTGGTTACAGGTCAAGAGAACAACCTTGGCTAAATTCTTGTGTTGAACTCTCGACAACATTGCAACCTCCCTTGCAAACCTCGCTTCTCTCTTGGCGATTTCCTCTGGGTTCTCCCCCCTGTGAATAACCTTGACAGCAACATTCTGGTTCCTGTACCTGTAAATCCACAAAATTTCGGGGAAAAAATGATTCAAATCGAAGATGCACGACCCCTTTGAAAGGAAAACTTCATGGAATGAGAATCTCTGGCTAAAATTGAGATAAACAAACTTCAAGAACAGAGACCCTTTTGTCTAACCCAAGGGAACAAGAAGGAAAATTCGTAAACTTACTTTCCCTCGTAAACTTTAGCATGGGCACCTTCTCCAATTTTAGGTCCAACAAAGAGATGCTTAGGATCAATCAGCCACTTTACATCCAAACTGAACTCTCCTCCCGTGTAAAACCCATTCTCTGATCCCATTTCCTCTCCAAAGTTACGGTCACTTCAGTCACTAATTCAACTGGATAGCTGACAAATCAGCCCTCACAGCATCTTTAACTCTGAGCACAGCAAGGACCTTAGTCAAGCTCAGAAGCTGCGCCCTTCAGATGATATACTGAGGGATATGAATTGGTAAGGAATTGCTGAATACGACATGACAAGAATAACCTATGATTCACAATGGACTGGCAAAAAGTGGGGAAATTTTCTAAATAAACCTACAGCCCAATAATTACCGCTCCACAGATCAGAAGCAACAATCTATCTAAATGATTTCATCACCTTATCCGGGAGGCTGAAGGAATAAAAACGCACCGCCTTTTTTGCTCTTCTTTCTCGGAGATAGGAAGGCTACCTATGGAATAGTGTTGCCATGACAATGGCAACACCCGGATGAGGGAAAACAAAGCACGATGCTTTGTACAGAAGAGATCGAAAGCTGCAGGAAGAGAGACGTCACAGCGAGCTGCTAAGTTGGGAACTCAATGGAGGAGCCAAAATGGACGGGCATCGAAAGGGGAAGAAAGCTGGAGAGGGAGACGGTGGGCAAGGCAGGCAAGAAGAGAAGAAAAGAGAAGAATTTTTTTTTTTTCTGAATGTGTCGACGAAGAATTACGCGTCTGGACACGCCGTGTCTCCTTTGGAAAATGATGCAGATAGAGCCACGGAAGGAATCCAGTCGTTGTCGGAGCAGAGAACACTGTTTTCGTATTTCTCTTTTTCCAAAGGGAAAGCATTGAAACTTTGACAATTAAAAGAAACCGAACTGTAAGCATGAGAGACCGAGACTGAGAGTGAGAGAGAGAGAGAGAGTCTGCGTGTGTGTGATGACTGACGAGGAAGAAAGCGCCATGTCACTGGCACACGGAGGGACGCCCGAAATCTCTGCTTCTTCGAAGATGAAGCCGACATCCATCGAGAACCCAAATGCCTGGTCGTGAAATAATTACTCATTACAATTCCATTGGGGGGGTAATTAAGGTTGGTTAGGAGTTTAATCAAGCTGTTCATAGATGAGATACTACAGCCGTCAAACACTAAATCATGAAAAATTTTCTAATATTAATGCTGTCCTTCTTTTCTTCTCTTTCCTGTTTCTCTTTCAATTTTCAATGCGTAGGTGATATCACGTAGTTCATATTGAAGATTTTCTCCCCAATCGACCCCAAACTTAAGTGATGAGGTTTGCTGGCGTCGTCAAGCATGGAGATGATGCTGCCACGGCGACCGGCAGTGAAGGCGGGCTAGACGAAGGAGACCTTCCCAACACACTCATACGCCCAAACACATGAACTGCGACTCCAGTCCAGGCGGGTCAGACATATGCCCGACCAAACTGCACCCGGTCGAGCTTCCGATGAGGATGAAGAGATATCGATAAGAACTAAGGCGTCAGCCGATACGCCCCGTGTGAGCTGTGTCCAGAGCACGATGAAGTGTGTGCAGTTCACCAGTCATCAGGACAAGATCCCCCACCCAAGGGCCGATTGCCTTGGTGGTAGTGGTTAGAATGTTCGAGGGTCACATCTCAGAGAAGAAAAAGACCATAACAAGAAATATTTATCAGCGACGCATGAACGTGCTGTCGGTGATAAATACTGGGTATATAATATAATGGAGTCATGGTATATCAGATTAGTTTAATCAATTGATATTAATTATACGTTAGGTTTTTGTGAAAGACCAAAGTAATTAAGTCTACACCCACCTCACCCAATAAAACCAGATACTATTAAATTTAGCTCACTGAACCATCCGACATTTGACTAACGAAATTTTGGCGATAAACTTTACGCTAATTTGATTTTTTTTTTGTTTTAATTAATAGCACGCGGGGAATAATTGCTAATGTATCGCGTCAGTGTGGACCCGTTTTGTGAATTGAACCAAGAAATGCCGAAATCCTCCGGGTTGTTCTGATTTGGTCGATGTTCACGAGAATTTTGAATTCTTAATGTTGCACAATTGTTTAATCACGTTCTTAAATTATTATAGAAATTCGAGTCGACGACAACTTTCGTACTACTAGATGTTTGCCCCTAGTGGTTAAGCTATGGGGCCACCAATTGAAATGTACCTCGAACATATTTTGACTATGGTTATACCCTGGAACAGCAAGTAGGATTAGATGTGGGAGAATGATGGGAATGCCAAGAAATGAGTCAATAACTCAGCTTGGACTGGGCTAAGCCTGGCGTGTCTTGGGCCTCCGCATGCTTCACTCGTCTTAAGATGAATGAATGAGTGATGGCCAGTCCGACATCAACACGGATAGGATTGTTGCATTCTATTTTATATGGCAGGCAACATGATTCATTCCTTCGTATCGTGTTATTGACAGGACAATTTTTCAAGGCATGGGAAAAAAGTTGGAACAGATGGTAAAGTGTTCCAGTTTCAGGACAATGGTGAGGAGCTACAGACAGCAAGCTACCGTAAAGTAGGAACAGCCACAGCAATGAATCCTCCTCCGCCCCGAATCGGGACGAGCTACCGAAGGACAATACACATTTTGCTGATACAACCAGAGGAACCTGTAGAAATCCACCAACGGAGAGACAGAGAGGGAAATACGCAGCTCGTGAAGAGTGTCAGAAAAAATCAATCTCATAATAATTACCCGAAGGCTTCATGTCGATGCCGGGGACTTCCCCTGGTGCTGGTGCCGCCTGCTGAGGAGGAGGGCCACTTGGCGGCCCTACCGGGAAATCAATCACCACTGGCTTTGGCACGTCGGGTGGGCTAGCGCATCGGATCAATGCCCAGTTCACGCTCTGGAAGAATGGATGCTGCTTAATCTCAGTAGCCCCACGCCTGTAGGCTAGCCTGTGCTGAGGCTCCTTCACAAGCAGGCCTCTTATCAAGTCCCGAGCAGCAAAGCTAACCGAGGGAGACTCTGGGAACCTCAGGGGCTGCCCAACCACATTGAATAACGTCGCCCGGTTCCCCTGCCCTTTAAAGGGTGTCTTCCCGAGGAGAAGCTCATATAGGAATATCCCAAAGGTCCACCAATCCACCGCACTCCCGTGGCCCTCGCCCTTGATGATCTCGGGTGCCAAGTACTCATGTGTGCCCACGAAGGACATTGAACGGGCATTGATCGGCTCTGCGATGAGCTCTGGAAGTGGGCTCACCTGGTGGTTCACCTCATTCCTGGGTTTGGTTTTGGCCTTGGCCTTCTCCTTCTTGGACTTGCCGGATAAGAACCGTGGACCAAAGCAGGCTGGCTGGACGCAGGCTGGCTGCATGACACAAGTTGGGGGCTCGATGCACGCTGGCTGGACGCAATAACCTGAGCCCTTCTGGTCGAGGCCTGAGTTCGAGGACTTGACTAATGTCGGGCAGACAGTGCATCTGAGGGAGAGGTCGAAGTCTGAAAGCATTATGTGCCCATCTTCTCGCACAAGGACGTTCTCGGGCTTTAGGTCTCTGTAAACGATCCCAAGCATGTGGAGGTACTCTAAGGCAAGGAGGACTTCTGCGACGTAAAACCTGATTGACAATTCAAAATTGATTCACTTACTAGACATAGACTAGTGTAGACCAATTATAGAAAATCATAGCCACAGAGACTGCTGTCTGCAAGTGTTCCTGACATGCGATGTTTAATCAAGAAATCTTTTACTTTTCCGAAAATACCATGGACAATATGTTTAAGGAATAGCACTTGCTGAGAAAGAACTGGAATGAATGTTTTATCCAAATCCATTGGCTTTCTGATGTTTTGGTACTTGAAAGTATATAATATTCCGAGAATAAGATAGATAAGCCTTCCCTAACAATGGAATTCAATCAGGAATTAGTAGGGTGCAAACAAAGTAATACCACATTCAAAACATGGATTTATGCAGAACCCAAACACAACACAGACAACAACCAGCTTGCTGACTAGTAGCATGATCGGACCCACCACCAAAATAAGCACAAAGATGTCAAGAACGACAAAGACATGTTATTACGAATCAGAAACAGAATCGGCCAAGCTAGAGGAACAGAGAACTCACCTCGCAGCATTCTCAGTGAAGTACTTCCCAGGCTGCCTCTGCCTGAGATTATGCAGGTCACCCCCAGGACAGAACTCCATGACTAGACAGGAATGCTTCTCAGTATCAAAATGAGCATAAAGAGTTGGAAGAAACGGGTGGTCTAGGGACTGTAATATCTCCCTCTCTGTCTGCGCCCTCAATAGCTTCTTCCTCGCTGCAAGAGTCGCCTTGTCCATCACCTTCATCGCAAAATAACTCCTTGTGCCCCTCAGCTCGGACAAATAAACACTCCCGATATCTCCACATCCCAACTTCTTGAGCAGCCTAAAGTGGTCTAAGCCCAAAACTCCATAGTGGGACCGGGCCAGTTGAATCGCTTCCCATCTAATGTCATTGGCTTTATGAGGCTTGTAGATTGCGCTGCTTAGGCTGCTTGAGCTGCTCTCATCGCTCAGATCGCTGCCCGTGCTTCCCCTATAAAGGCTTGTCTTCCTGCTCTCAACAACATCAGATTTCTCAACGCTGCTGAGAGACTCGCTAACTTCCGTGTTGGTGAAACTCTCCTTGGCTTCCGTGTATAAAGTTGCGGCATATAGGCTGTTCTGAGGACTCGGGCAGAAGTTAGTATCCGGTACCTGAGCTTTTAACTGCCTGTTGGCCCCTTGATGCCTGTTGCTTTCCGGTTCTTGTAAGGTGCTCAAATCAGAATTTTCTGTATCGTTATCGTAAGATTGTTTCCACATAGATTTGGGCTTTGTCACCGGATCCGGGTCCTTGGAAGAGGGCTCCAAAGTTCTAATGGGGATGCTACTCATGTTTGGGCTGTAAATTTGTTTTGCCAAGCTGGGCAATTCTTCATGGCGAGGAGTAAGATCGTGCGGATGATTCTGGTGCGTCTGCTCCGGGGAAGACTGATTCTGGTGCCAGATGTTCCTCGTGTTCTGACCGGATGATGAGGATGTTTCAATTCGAGGTTGTCTAGGAGGTGGAGGGCGAGAGGACCGGGGAGTGCTCGACAAGGAAGGAGCTTTCTTAGAAGCTATCGAATTCTGAGATTTCGATAAGGGATTGATGGCTCCATCGACAAGTGAATCCATCAAGCAATCACTCCGTTACACTGTACAGATAAAAGAAATTTTAAAAAAGTAGGTTTGAGTTTATTTAAGCAACTGAATTGATCCATACGAACCAAGCAGAGGGGAGCTGGACAGATAGAGACATTAAAAAAGGTTGTCACACAAATCAATCAACAGCCATGCAGTTCAGCAGAACCTTACACGAGATTGCAATAGCTGACCAGAGAATCAAGATAGGGACCATCGCTTTTCCATCATCAGATGAATGTCACAGTCAAAAACTGATAAAGGGATTATCAACACCGAGGGATACGTCTCTTTTGACAATTCACGGAGCCGCAGAACGAGCAAATTTGCATCACAGTACAAGATCTGCGCCACCCGGAACTCATTTAAAGCAGTGCCGAAATTGCTGCCATCTTCTCTACTCTCCGAGATTTTCGGAACACAAGCAAGACCCAGAAAGGCAAAACGAAGTTGATGGGGTCAGAAAGGAGAGAAGAAGAGCAGTACCCTCAGACACGTCAAAGAGCAGCGCAGGGAACCCAGAGTCTCGTGACTCGTGTGAAAAAGGAGAGGAATAAATGTGTGTCAGATAGAGAGGACCCTTCAGGGGAAACCTAGGATAACGAAGAGAGCGAAACAGCTTTGTGTGATGAGGCAGAGACAGTGGGCAGGGCAGGACAGTGGCTTTTCTCTGTGAACGGAGAGGCCTCTCTCTCTCTCTCTCTCTCTCTCTCTCTCTCTCTCTGTGACGCAGTTCTTCAGATCCGATGGAAACGAGAAAGCAAAGAAAGAGGGAAGGGTTGAGTTGAGTTATCAAAAGAAAAACAATAGGGGTCTACGGGGGAAGGGAGAGGATTTCTTTTTCCGGGTTGATTCCGTCGGCTACTGAGAGGGGCTCCGAGAGAGACCGCAGCCAAAGTGAAGGAGGCAACGAACAATGAAGAAGCCGTCTTCTCCTTCCTCGGAGCGTTCCCCCTCTCTGAGCTCTCTCTTCCTTCTTGATCCTGCGAAGGTAAAACTGCACTAATTCGATTTATTTTATTTGCGTTCCCATCTTTCTTGAAAAAAATTCGGAAAAATCCTTAAATAACGCTTCGATCAGTCTCATTGCACAAATCCATTCCGCTCCATGTTGTAATTGTCTAGCACGCATCAGCCACTATAAGAAACTCGTGATTAGAAATCAAATTAGGTTGGTCCATTGAACCAAATAGTTTCCGTACACCAGAACACCAAATTCCACTGTGTTCACTGTGGCTTAATTTTTCGCTTTGGGGGCACCACATTACTAATGGGGCACTCCCTTAGTCACTTCAATATTTTTTTTTTCTCAATTGGTCGCACCAAATCATTGAGTGGCGTACTTTTAATAAATTTATTTATTTCAATAATACTCCACCCTTATTGTATTATGAAATATCGTCTGCTGGTTTAGTCCATACTCAAACGACAATGGGTTAGGCCGATCGGTTACTCGTTACTTATCTTGAAATAACGTCACTTAGCCCACATCGGCAGCAAGAAAAACAACAAATCACAACACATCTATCTATCCATCCATCTAGGGATGTGACGGGATGTCGAAGGCTGACCGTTCGACTAGTTCTGCTGCAAATCCGACACATCGAAGATCAACGGACGGCACTCCGAGGTGCAAAATCGAATCTCCACGAGTTGTACCGTCTTACTTTGCTTTAGGAGCACCCAATCGTAGGACGGCAAAGCTCAAAGATTCACGGGGCAAGATTGGATTAATCGCCCACACGCATATTAGGAAAGCGCAAATCTTCTTCTTTTTTTTCGTTTTACATATATTACCATATATCAAAAAATATAATAAGTATAATTTTAAATTTAAGCGGAGAAACTCATTATTTATAAAATTTAAATATTAAAATTTTATATTATTTTTTTATTAATTTATATTGAGTAGGTCTCAATATTATGGGTTCAATTTAATAATAAGTAAAATGAATAAATAATAGTAAAAGTGAGTCACGTGGGGATCATAGCTTATTAGTAACGACGAATATATACATCCCTTCGCGCGAACGACGAACCTCCCACATGCACCCACGTGATTCCCGAGGCTAGCACGCGGCCTGCGCTGTAAATTTTTCGGGCCGGCGACCCCCCTGCTAATTTTACGTCCGCCGGGGGTGGCTGCGACTGAGCGAATTTTCTTTTATCAGCTTTTAAATTTTTTAATTTTGACTGAATAAGTCTTACAAATTTTACTTGTAACCTACCTATACAAGCCCTTATTTGGGCGAGTGATAAATCGACGAATATGATGGTCCTTGATGTATGTATAGGACTCAAATTATCGAGCTAAAGATTATATAATTGAAATTGAAATTTTATAAATTAATTATAAAAAATTACACAGTTAAAATATTTTTACTATAATTTTCTCGACCATAAATCAGTGTAGCTTAGGGAATCGATCTTTGACATAGGTACTAACAAAAATTAAATTTAGAATTTTTTAGTTTGAAATAAGAAAATAATGACAGTGTACAACAATGTAATTAATTGTATTAATTGACATAAGGAAATTACTTAGTAGCCTCCGAATCGTGTGTTCCACTGAAAAACTAACGGCAGAGTTTTGGCTCCATGGAATTCCGATATCATCACCATGGCGCCAAATGCGGTTCAGATGCATATGGTCTCTTTGGGGGTAATTTAGTAATCATCCATCTGTTATCTCCTATATTCAATTTTCTTTTTGAAAAAGAGAGAAATATTTATAAAATTGGGTGTTCCATAATCCATTCTCCATTTATGTTATTGACACTTTCGGGAAATGCGGAGTGTTCCTGGAAGTCGAATTCATTTATTTAATGAAGAATTCAACCAATAATTTTTTATTAGTAAAATCTTAAATATATAAAATTACTTTAAAAATATATGTGAATCATTATAATTGAATATAAAATTTTGAATTAATGTCAATTAGTTAAAATAATTTATCGTCTCTTCTTATTAATTAAGATCTCGAATGCGATGCCCGGCTTTAACCAAATTAACGGGGATTCAAACATCTTAATTTATGAAAAAAAATACAAAAACTCCACATTAACGGAACCAAAAAAAGATGTTTTCTTATTTCCCTCACTTTCGATCAGTGCACTCTCCCCGGCAACATGTGGGGGCCCGACACGCCACGCTGGCGGCACCCACACGACATGTTCCACTGTCGGTTGCCCTGGGCCCCATACCTTATTTTGCAAAAGGGTGGGCCCCACTTCGAGCTGTTGTTCTTGCATTAATTTTAGTTTGATCCCCAAAGTTTCTTCCCACCTCAGCAACCCATAGAATTTCGATCATCCGTGCCCACAGCACGGTCCCGATGGACGTCAAATATGAATTCATAGGCTCTCAAAATACTGGACTTTGGCCCATGCTTTGTTGATGTCAGATTAATTGTTCTTCCAAGATCGGAATTGATCTTCATGATGGTAAAAAAAAAAAAAGACAAACTTCAACCAAAACGAAAAAAATGTCTTGATTGAACCAAAGCTTAGTACAACTTTAATATCGAGAAAGGGAGTTGGATGTCAAGTAAACATGAAACTTGGAGGGCTCGCTCCTTTACTAGTAGATGGAGAATTTTATAATAAAAATTATACTAATAATTTCTTAATTATCATATTAAAAATTACATTATTACAATAAATTTCCTTTCTCAATAAGAAAAGGGCGTAAAAGGTGGTCTGTGATGAGTCCCTTCGAATCAATGATGATGACACCCTCTATTATGTGTTCTCAATCTTGAGGCTGTGTGGGGACTACACATCAGAGCAAGAAACCACTAACTACTGCAACATAATTCAGCACGAAAAGTATGGGGTGGGAAAAAAATACCCAGAGAGAAGAAGGTCGGGAACGTATTGCCGGCAGCATAAAACCGGTGCCGAGGAGCACGAGCGTTATTCCCCGGGACGTCGGAGCACTGTCAAGAGGAGGAGCCCAACGTGACAGTGGCGGATGATAACCCGTACCACGTCGATTACTCAAGTCTAGAGAGGATTGTCGACTGTGAGGGAGAGTTTTATTTACAGAGGATGGGCATGCTTAATTAGGTTTGTTAACACGTGCAATGATTAGTTGGGTTTGCATCAGACAGGGACGGTCCCACAGGGAAAGTCACATGTCTTAATAGACAATGATTTTTCTCTGTGGTTGATTGCTATGATGTACAGATATAATGCCGCACTAAATTGATTTTTATTTTAATATTTTATGATTGATAATCATAGTATTTGATAGTTAAAAATTTATGTTGATTGACGTATTCTCTACACCGATGAGACCTGTGCACATAAACCACAATCGCACTGGGAAGCACGGAATATGAGACTGATGCGCCGAGGCCTACTACAAGCTCAAGATCAGAGCATCTCATTGTCAAGATTGCTCCAATAAATTATCTAGATACAGATTTACGGTGTGTGTGTCTCCCTCCCAGTCTGACGGGATGTCAAGCCTCTTCTCGCTGGGCACATACGCTCACTTTCTTCCCCTTTCCCTGTCGATACCGATGGGTTCACATATGGGATCGTGTTTGCTTGTCCCTCAATCGTCATGCTCTCCCTGGACTGCATATTCTGCAGACAAAATAAAGCGGAGATCAGAAATCTGTTATATTAAGCAAAACGCATTATGACTTTCAGTTGTTCTATGTTGAAAGTAGACCTGCTCTTAGACTTGAAGCCAGACTGCACTGATCCAAACAGAAAGGACAGTTACCACTGTGACATGCAGGTGAGCTCATAAAACTGGGCCTTTTCTTTTTCCCTGCCCATACCTGGTTGATTGTGCTACTTTTTCTCAGCGAGACGGCTGTATCTAGCTGGCCGAGGCTCCCCGAATTTACTGAATTCGAGTTTCCAACTGATCATTTATGTTATCATAAGGATTCGGTTAGGCTCATCAAACTCTAGATAGATCGTAGAAGCATGGACTCATGAGCAGGCTGACTTACTAAATCTTTTCTTGTCTTAAGGCAGTAGTGGATCTTCAAGAATGCTCTGCAAAGGACAAACAGATTTTCGTATTACATTGAAAATGAAAGGCAACCTGGTAGCTTCTCAATAGTCTAAAGATGTCTCCGTAAAGTTATATCACCTGAAACATGTATGCCCCGGTAGAATAAAAATCTCCAGGAGTCCGCACAACCAAGCCTAATGTCTACTTCTCCAACCGGACCACATGAAAGAATCCGAAGGAAAGTGAAGACCAAACAGATGTATCAGAACAATACTAGAACAAGCTCGTTTGGGGACACAATGGCTCCGCTGCTAGTTCTTTGTTTTGAAAGCTCATGTGCAGGGATCGTGTGCAAGGGCCACAGACAGATATAGTTCACAGAAAGCACAGATACAGTTCACAGAAAGCAAAGGCAAATGAACACCGCTAAAATGGGCCAAGAAAATGGAAAACCACGAAAAAAGGAAGAAAATGTGGAAAGCAATTTAATGCCAAGAAAATGAAAGGACGATGCAGGGCTGATAAGTGACTATCTTCATGGGAGAGATCATTCTGACAAATGTATGACTTAAAACAATCGACCACCTATTATCCAACAAGAAATTCATCAAAATAACTGTGTTCTCCCCGATGCAAACTGTATCTTACCGAACTTTATCTAGTAAGGGATTTGAACTTAATACAGGATCTATTCACGAAAATCAGACATAAGAAAGTTTCAAGAGCAAGGATACTAGATTCCTTGAGAATTTCAAAGTACTCTCACCCTCAGGATCAAGACCGCCCTTAGAACATGTAATGAGCATGCAACTTGGTCAACTTCTGCAATGTGAGTTGATTTCTAGCAGATAAAACTACTGGCAGAATCCACCGCAAGAGGGTTCGTTCATCTTAGGTTCTTGGCTGTTTATGCTGCTTGAGAGGCTAATGGATGTCTCTTGTTTGTGGATGGCTGCCAATGGAACTATGGAAGCTGCTGGCCTTTAGCATGTTGAAGGGCTTTTAATGGTTTATTACTAAAGTTATCTTTGATAGTGATGTATGCTTTTAATTGTATTGCTATATTCAACATCGGATAATAATGGCAAAAAAAAAAATTAAATTCAATACTCTTCTACTTTGGGTCTTGGACTGACTGTGAAGTATATAAGTCAGTAAGTTTAGTAGGACGTTGCCAACAATTTATCCCTTTCTATCCACTTCCCACCGAGGAGAGTTACATGTAACATCTCCTTACCCATGCCTCCCTCTCTTTTATCACCTACAGAAAACGCGACGGTAGGGCAGCCCTTCAAACAGAAATTAACACGGATTCAAACAAGCCTGGAAGACACATGCCCATGGCATTCGGACGTACAGTCCCATAATCAGCTTTGAGTGTTCACGCTGTACTTTGTCTCTAAAGCAAAACATACTGATTTTATACCTTATAAATTCACATTATCTCACTTTCCTCGAAACATCAAAGACAGCTACGAATCCACGAATCAAGCATTTCATATGGATGTGTCTACATGGGAGTATCCAATCTGCTGTATTACTTCGAGGAAGGGGTACTAATGTTGATGTAGGCTGCCCTATCTACCTTGAGGATGTGGAGGACATTGACCATATCCTCAGAAACTGCAATGTTGCTTGTTGGTTCTGGGATGATCTAGGAATCCCCAAGGTCAAAAATTCAAAATCCCAACAAAGGAGTGGATCGAAGTAAACTCAGTAAGGAACGTCCAGGACTACCCTTTTTCAAATCTCTCCTTGGCAATTATGGAAAAAGAGAAACAATTTCATCTTCAAAAACTCACCTACTTTGAGGAACTCCTTTTTAAATTCTGTGTGTCCATGGCAAGAAGTACATAGTTGTGGAAGCCAGACACCCAGATCGAACCTACTCTGAGAAATTCATCAGGTGGCCCCTCTCCCCTGCCAGGATGGCACAAACTGAACACTGATGGCTCACTTCGTGAAGGCGTAGCAGGGGGTGGAGGCTTCATCAGAAACTGCGAATGGAAATGGATTAGAGGCTTCGTTAGATGTCTAGGCTACACAGACATTCCAACCACCGAAGCATGGGCCTTAAGGGATGGGCTAATGCTGGCCTAGAAAGTGGGGATTCAATTTCTCCCGATAGAAGTGGATTCAAAGATTTTGTTTGATCTAATCTGGGTAACGCCTACTCGAATCTCAAACTAAAACCAATAATTGTCGATTGCAGGAGAATTTGTCTCGACTTCCAGGAGGCTCTAGTATGGCATATCTTCAAGGAAGCCAATTCAGCGGCAGATTTCCTGGCAAAGCTAGCGAGGGCTAAGGCAGAGGGAGAGCTTGATGATGACTCAACTTAATGAACCACCTCCAGGACATTCTGACTAACAAGAGCACGCCCCCCAGATCTGTTATTTTGAGTACCCGGATATGGTGGGGCTGATCCTATGATCGCCTGCTACTGTTGTGCTCTGGACACTTGTTTGTTCGGTTAATTAATGCATATGCCCTTATTATCAGAAAAAAAGAAACATCAAAGACATATCCCTGTTCCTCTTGAATCGTCGGCTACAAGGTTTCCGACACGCTTATTCATGTTCTTTGCTAGATACAGGTTTTTCGGCGTAAATCCTGCAGGGCAGGAGGCGTAATGATTTCATCGGCAATTTCATCAAGCCGAAATCATCTGCAGACAGAGCATCTCAGGGGGCACTCACTCTTCTTCACCTTCAACTGGAGCGGCCGCTTCCGCCACCGCCATAACTGCCACCTCTGTCTCCATGGAAGCTGCTCCCACCGCGCTCACTTTCTTTCTAATTAGATTAAAAAGAAATATTCGTTTATTATTTGCTTTTTATTTTATTTAATAATGAATTAGATAACCGGTTCGATTCAGTTGACCACAAGTGTTCAAACTAGCCGAAGCACCACAATAAACAAAACATGTAAAAGTGTTCTCTTTGCATAGATCAAAACTGGAAAAACGCTTTCCTACAAAAACTGGAAAACTAGAGAACAACTGAGTCGACGGAAGAAAGACTTGAAATGGGAAGGACTTCTCAATTTTCACCGATAAAGGCATTTCCATTTCCTTTTCTGGACTCACGGTATTGGGCCGTCCATTTACTTTAGAAAAGGTCCAGAAATTCCTTCCCCGGCGGGCGTTTTCTTGATTTCCCGATTCCGGCCCACGTGCGAATAGAGACCGGTCTCTCTCACATCATCCGACCAGTTCATTTCTCTATTATTTTAAAGTGCATACTAATCATACAAGTTTCTACATCCAATCTCTGACTAAGAATGACAATAATGGCATGTCCCAGTCGGTATGGCTTGTTTGACCCTACTTTGGGACAGGTCAGACCTGATCCCTGCACAGGTCTAGGCGGGTCCGAGACTGGCTTCCGATCTGACTCTACCCGCCTTGCCTTGTAGTGCTACATGACATAATACACAATACTACTATACGATATATTTCAAATAATTCCTTTTCTGGTTTGAGTTAAAATGGGGGCGGGCAAAGCACGTGCCATGGAATGGGTCCATTAGAGGCAGATTCGTGGCGGGCAATGTGTGTGGGGCTGGTCCAGATTTTCGAAAACTCAGTCTCGTTGACTCATTACTATTCCTAGCTTCGACCAATGGGAGGGCATACACCACAGTTTTAATACAACGTTGAATTATTTGTCATTCTGGTTTGTACCCAAAAAATTGTCAAACTAGCATTATTTAACACTTGCTTACAAGGATTTGCCTATTAGTGAGCTTATAATATAACTGATATAATTAATGAATTTGTAAAAGACCGACTAGACATATGTATTTTATAAGCTTAAATATTGGTATCTAAATCTTCTATCTGCGTACCCAAAATTTAAGTGCTCGAGCCCGTACAATCTAAGATTCCATGCGAATAATCGCAAATTACACGTCACAAAGTACAATATCCGAGAGTGAGACTGCCGTTTGAATTTCGATCGATCGTCCCCATGATTTTAGGGAACAGGAGCCACTGATCAATACTAGCAGATCATGGATTTAGAAGTGGGACATAGTCGAGGTTAGATAGCGGGAAAAATATGCGTGAATTGGCAAGACACGTACACTACATGTTATACGAGAAATTATTTCCTAACAATGCTTTTTTTTTAGATGAAATGCTCTGTAAGACTTTAATATTTGTAAACTAATTGATATAGTTTGACTTTAATTCTCTAGGGAAAAATCTTGCATTTGAGTCATTCGGATGCAATAAATCCATAATTAATAAAGTTTTTGTGATTCTAAAGTAATTTGAATTTGGGTTAGTGAAGATTTGATGGATTACTAAGTATTATACGGTGGATAGACAAGAATATTTGATATAAAGTAAAATGATGTGATAAATACTACTTATATTAATATATGGTACTGTAACATCAATTAATCAACCAAACATTATAGTATAAAATCTATCATTAATTATCAAATACCAACTTTTAAAAATTTTAAATCATATACCTAACCTACTATATTTTATTAATTTACTGCAAGTTAATGCATCACAATAAATGACAGTTATAAAAAGAAGTTGTAAGCTGCACCTTGAAAGGAAAATGCTGACGTCCTCTCAACTATAGATATAGAGCCACATTGAAACCCTATGCTATAACCGGGTGATAATGGTTTATAGTTTTTAAAATCGGATCAAATTGAAAATTTGTGTAGGTATGAGTTCATGAATTTATGGGACAGACCGGGTTCAATGGATTAAATCATATATTTAATAAGTAATATTAATAATATAATATTACAAATAAATTTATATAATATCATAATTTAAATATAATTTATAATAAAAATCATTCATATAACCATTATATTAAATAAAAATATTATATAAAATATAAATATAAGTTTAGTAAAATAAAATAGGTAAATTATAATAGGTTTTTATTTTTTCACCGATTCAATTGAGTTCATCGGTCTAATCGAAAACTAGTCGATTCAATTGAAATTGACCTCTTTGAATGTGCAATTAGATCTTTTATAAAAATTGGACCGAACGAATAGTTAGTTATTGGTTGAACCGATTAAATCGATCGATCTGGTCTGATTTTTCAAACTATACCGTGGTTGGACACGCTCATTTTCCCTACCCCCAATTGTTGGTGAATTTAGGGTTCGGTTTTTTCTAATGAAAAAAGTGGTACTAATATTTTGGGGTATATTTTGGACTCTAATCTTTAATATGAAAATATAATAAGAATATTATTAAATAGGAATGACATTTAATCGCGAAAAATAACAGAATAATTGAGAATAAATTCCTTTAAATGGTACAAATCAAGATCGATCAATATTAATATTAAATACACAGTTATGGAGATGGGTAATAAAAGTGACATTAAATGTACGATTAATTAATCAAATAAATAATAAAAATAATTATGGAATTCTGGTTCGTCTAGGCCCCGCCATCTTCTCAGGTGGGGTCCAACTTTGTCAGGCGATTTTTTTCACCAAGAAAAATAACTCGAATTTTATGTAAGGGTATGAAAAATCAGTTTTTTTTTGGGGTTAGATTTTGGTCCTCTTTTTTCGGTTTTCAATTTTTCGGATATTTTCCTCCTGTCCCTAATGCTCAATGACCAACAACACATGCTCAATAAACTTTTGACGTCAAGTATTTATTCGAAAACTTACATGAGATGCCCTCCTCTGTCTCTCGGACGGCGGTGGGCGTCATCGGAAATCATAATATCTCGAAGATATTCCACAAGCTAGGGTTTTCAATTTTCCCGCCAAAAAAATCCCGGGCAGCCCGGGCTGGTGTGCGTTCTCCTCTTTAAAGATGAAGGCCGGAAAAAAAAAAGGAAAAAACCCGCGTGAAGGGCCCAAAACAAGAAAAGGGGGAAAGAAATCAAGAACTGTGGCAACAGAAAGGTCGAAACTTTTATTGCGTTCAGGGGGGCGAAATTCTCATGGAGATGTATCATAGTATATGGAAATTTAATGGCCCTAATTAATTTTAGTGATATGAGCCTATTCGAGATTAAATATCTTTTTTTCTCTAAATTTTAACTAATTATAATATTCAAACTGTAATCGCATCTAAGGATAATTAACACCGAACCACCTCAGTTGACCCATGTTATATAAGTTGGAAAAGTATACTACAAATCTTGAAATTATGCATTTTTTGAATTTAAATTCTAAAATTTTTAAACTAACTTTTTTAGTTATAAAATTTCACTTTGGTGACTTATTTAACTTATTTCCGTAACGAATTATTAAATTGTGCTGCTGTGAACGTCATGTCAGAAAAATATTGATGTAACATCAACGTGTTAGGTTTTTTTTACATTAAAATAATAACATAACATCTTACTATCACTCTCACATCAACATTTTCCTAACATCATAATGTTCACGTTAGTACAATTTAATTATCCGTTATGATGATGATTTAAATAAGTTGTAAATGTAAATTTTTAAAACTTGAAAAAAATACTGATTTAAAATTTTTAGTATATTTCTCAACATATTATATATATAGGAGTTAGGGAATTTTGAAGGATTTTCTTTCATTTCGTGAGGGGGTGGGGGTGGTGGGGTGGTTGTTGGTCATAGGATTCCCCCGTCCCATGGCTCGGCCCATTGATTTAATCAAAGCTCTTTAATTTCGTCCGTGCATTGGATTCCTCGGCCTTTTGTCCCTTGCTTCCCCGCCACAGCCCTAATTATCTTCCCTTTCCACGGACCCCAAAATCCACTAAACCCTAATTTTGTTCCCTCTGTCACGTAATACGTACGTACACGTGACATCAACGGAGTGTAAAATACTTAACCATATGAACATGGTAGATTATTAATAAATCAAATCTCATATGTGTTCTCTCGTCTCGAGAAAGCTGATATATTACCGTGATAATGACTGTACGTCAATAAGACCCTCTCCTCTGTACCCAAACCCTCGTTGGTGAGGGTTGTGTTCTGACTTCTACGCAAATGTATCTGTATATGTGTATGCATACATACATATATACATATATATATATATCTATGTGTGTAGGTCTAGTATATGGCATGTGAGTATTTCACCAATTACTACCACGTCTGACGTACGTCCCCCATATTTTGCTTGTCAAATTTATATTTCCTTGAGGGAATATTTCTTTGATAACTGTTCGACTTAATTGCTTTTCCATGAATCCCACAGACATTGGGTTTCTCGTGCCTACGTGCAACCAATTTACAAACAAGCTATTTTTTTTTAATAAATGTATCGAAATGTGTTCTAACATAACTTTAAAATATTATTTGATACCCATTTGAAAAGTAAATGTTAAATCATGAAAGCAGTGAGGCCTGAAATGGCATGGTTGACTGGAAACCGTTTAAAGTCTTGGGCACCATTTAATTCAACAGTTTAAAATAATTCAATACCAATTAGTCCATAAGGTAAGATATTGAATTGGGCTTATGTGAATGATGGAAACCTATGTCGAGGGTGTTTTACCCTTCAATACGCCCAATCACCCGAACCTATTTCGGTAAAACAATTATTAGGCTTCTAAATATACCCAAAAAAATCAAATAATTCAGGTCGCTCATAGCCTCCACTTGTTCATTGGAATTACGATTTTGAGAGTTTATAAAGGGAGAAATTTTATAATTTAAAGATTTTTACACTAAGTTTATAAGAGGAATAAAAATGAAAAAAATTATCAAACTTAAATATCTTAATATTAAATAATTGATAATGATATTTCTATATTAAATCACCTATTCAAAGCAACAATTTACTTTTTCTTCCGGTCAAACAGCTGCGTCAGTAGTCAGACAACATGAATCAATTATCTCCCCTAGTTCTATCACTTGTGTACAGCAGACAGCATGAACGCTGTTCAAGGAGGAATTATGGTACCAAGCTTGGGTAAATTACCTATTGTTGTTTCAAAGTCAGATTTCTCCTCAATAATTGTCTCCTCCTGTCTGGCGATTGATTGTTTTCAGGCTTGTAACTCCGTAACCCGCAGGCTATAAATTCTTACCTACATCGGTCAAAAGATACGGGATAGTGCTCAGATGGATATTTCTTTTTGAGATAAAATCTTGATAATTTCTTTTTATATAAATTGAGGTAATATTTAAATATAAATTGTTTGGTTTATATAACTTGATAAGCTATATTGAGACTCCATTAGCCCCTGCTAGACGAGCCATGATGTGTGTGAGAAATTCGTGACACGCAGCCCTTTTTCTACAGAGTGTTCTGAGGGGGTATCTAGCTATGTCAAAAATCTATTCTTGCCAAACCTAACAATATTTAAAAAAAACTTGTAAAGCATATTTATTCCAAAGTCAAATGTGACACTGCTGATTAGTTACGTATTAATTTTTATTTTCTTATATAATGAAGAAATTCATTTTAAAGATAAATTTTGACACAAATTTAAGAATTCTTCCTACATCTACAATCCCATTTAAGAAATATAATACTTTTCCAACTATGAATTTTATTTTAAAATATTAGAAAATTCTTGTACTTGCAATAAGCGACAGTGGAATCCTCAAACTCAGGCGAAGAAGACGATGACACTATTGTTCAAGAACGTTAACACGGCACATAACTTTTGAAATGCACATTGAGCATCCAATATTGTGAATTTTTAAGAGTATTGCTCCATTTCAAAAGTTTGCGGGAGAATTTGTGTGCTCGAGCATAAGTTTCATCACCACGCATCCTATTCTCAAATTCCATCGGCATCGATCCCAACTCATTTTCGGAGCTGTATGATCCTCTAACCCACAAGTTATGGCGAGAGCATGATTTTATCACACGGCAAAAAAAAAAACCCTAATTAGTGCCACACATCTAATTACTGTGTTTAAAAAAATGGTTTAGTACATAGACACTCATTTAAGGAACAGTTATAGGACGAAGTTTGGGTAAATTAGCCGCTGTTCTTTCAAAGTCAGATTCCCCCTCAATTATCTCCTCCTGTCTGGCAATCGATTGTTTTTAGGCTTGTAACTGTGTAACCCGGCTACAAACTCTTACCTACATGAGTAAAAGATACTGAGTCTAAATTAATTTATGAGAATAGTGCCAACATGAACCGTGAGATATAGTTCAGCATTTTTCTCTGTTAGGCACAATCTTGAAAAAACCCCTTCTATAAATTGATCCAATTTATACAAGAAATAGTTATGTATCACACAATAATTTTATTAACATGATACCATGTATAACAAATAAGAATAGTAGTAGAACAACGATGCACCCAGAGAAGGGATTTAGGTATGATAAAACTTGATTAACGATTAAGATTTCATTAGCCCTTAATAGATGAGAGATGATCTTGAGGACCCATATACGTATGGGAGAAATTCGTGACTCGCAACTTTGTTCTTGGTAGTATAAATCGATTCCATTGACTTAAGATTAATTTCATCCTGTGAGTACTATCATGTTATCTTACAAAATCTACCATTGCCCAACCTAACATCATCAAAATATATAAAACTATTGTTCCGACTTAAAATGTGACAGTTCTTGCTCTCACAATTGAAGAAATCATTATACATTCAACAAGCTACAGTAAAACATTCAAATCAGGAAAATAAGACAATGACACGATTGCTTATAAGAATTTTGACAATGCCATATAACTTTTGAAATGGATACCGAGCATTCAATGCGAGCTTTTAAAAGAATTATTCCTTTTGAAAAGCTTGCAGGAGAGAGTGTGTGTACTCGAGCATACGTTTCAATATCATGATGTAAAATCTCTAACTCTATCGGCATCCCAACTCGTTTTCGGAGTTGCATGATCCCGCAAGCTATGGCAAGAGCATGATTTTAACACGCAGGAAAAACCCTAATTAGTGTCTCACATCTAATTTATGTGCATCGGAAAGGTTTCAGTACAGTACAGAGATACTTGCTTTTTGGCCCCATAAATTTCTTGGCAGGGCTCTTTAGCTGTTGGTGTATGTTGTACATATATGCATATGATCCTCACTCGACAAACACTTCGAAATAATACAAGAGGACCGATCGACATATCTTCTCTTATTGCCATCAGAACCGGACAAAGGTACGTGACCCATTAATTAATTCATTATAACTTTAGCACTGTTTGTTCATCAATGTATATTTTGTTAAAGGTTTCTAATCCCTAGGGTCTGATTTTGTGCAACAGGCAAAAGATAAGCTTTACTTAATGAACAAAGATAAGCTTTTGGTTGTCCATAGAAAAGAGATAAGCTTTTACCCATTTACGGAGATTTATATTTAGGAATTTAATAAATTATACTTAAAATTTTAATAGGCTATTTTTTTGATAATAAAAAATTAACATGAATTAATATATATGATGAAAATTGGTTACTATCACGAAAATAAAGGAACAGCAGAAAAAATCGGATGATGACAATAAAATACAGCCCCTTTTTGACTTGGTGTAATAGAGACAACTCTTGCATTGAGTTTGGTCAGGTGGGTCATAAATTTCAAACCCATTTTATTGCAAGCTACAAACAAGTCAAATCGCTTAGGGAAACGCCTCGATTCCACCCTCACCCCAAGCACATCGAACGAATAAGAGAAGGGTCACCCCAATTGGAAAAAGAAAAGAAGGGATATATATATTTTTGGATTATAAATGAAATTTGATCAACTTAGAGGGAATTAAGAGATTAGAAGCATAAAAGATTATGAATAGCTCCGTTGATAAAAGCCGGATCAAGAAGTCTTTGGTTTCATATTAGCAAGATTGATGACTTCATAGCACAGCCAAATAACCCAAGACAGTGAGAGGGAAATTAAATGAACGTGTAACTTGGGTGTAGCAGACCTCAGAGCCCAATTACGTGCCATCGACAACCAAGCATGTCGATCACCGGTGGTAATCATGTCAGATGTAAAGAGTGGAAGACCAAGCATATCTATATGGGAAATAGTCGAACAGATCATCGTAATTGTTAAGCTTTTGAGGGAACTTGACTGCCTTCTCTCCGTGGCGTATGTAACTCGAAATTAACTTGCCACCAACCCCACATAGGATTCTATGACATCGTGTCTTGCGTGGTGTCGTTGTCTTTTTAGATTCGGAAGGGTCAGAGAAGATAACTTGGACTTTTGCCCTAGATTTCAGGTCACCCAATTTTAGGCCTATATTCGGTTCCCACAAATTGCAAGCTCTCTCTGTGATGATTCTCGTTATGACAACATATTAAATTTCTCACTAGATTTCTAATATAATGAAATTCTATTTATCCCAAATATTCAAACTGGGAGGTTGTATTTCTTGAGGTTTTTTTGGTTAATTTTTCATTGATGGTGGTTGATAATAAGACTGTAAGCAAGTCGGTGATCTCCTCTGCGGATATCATCAATTGAAATCTAGCCGAAGAAAACTGGGTACGAAAAGGTTCATGTCCTTTTTTAAGGATGAACGGAACTCAGATTGGACCATTTTGGTGGGAACATATAGCATATAACGTGGTGTCCTCTAAAGCCAAGAAATGTATTAGGGTTCAAAATTGGCAAACATATATACTGACCGGGAAGTTGCCGGGCTGGATACCGTATCGAATCAGAAATTGGGTAAAAATATAAACAATCAATCGAATAAGAAATTAGTATACAATTGTAAATTCTAATGTCTATCAACACATGATAACTTGAACTTGATTATAAAAAAATATGATAAAATGTGATGAAGAATCTCCCACTCACTATATGATCACGCGCATTGCCAATGAAAGTTTTAACCAAATGCCTTCGTCTTGGATTATCTGTGTATATAATAGTTCATCAATTGTCGAATGTTGTTTCCATGTAGATAGGCACAAAGAGGACTATCAGGGACAGACATAGGCCTTGAGAAACACATGTCACTCCCGGATGACTGTGGTGCAACCAAGCGCGACGCTTCACCTCAGCCATGAAAATGAATTTTTTTTTCTCCCTATTAAGTAAAATATTTCATTGATGTAATGGGTCAATCAAAATGTACACTAACTTACAAAAATTCCCTCGATTTCAAGAGAGTTGCAGGGAAACTGGTATTTGTCCAATTCATAAGAGCCATGAAAGAGACTTCACAAGCCATTTTGTTGGGGCTTTTTTAATTGCACTTAACGGGTTCACATTTCATATGATAGGAAGAGATTATGGACCGACCAAGATATTAATTTAATGGGATATGAGGAAATTTTAAAATATATTAAGTACTAGGGTTTGAATTAAAAAAAAACTCGATAGAAATTTCACATTTTGGGATGGGAGAAGTGTAGAAGGAGAGCAAATAATGAACTCGAAATCGCATATTTAGGAATACCAAGAATCGGGTTTTGTACATCTTCATCTTCTCCTACTCTTCACCACTCTACAAATAACACTCTTGGAAGGAAGAGAGTAACCCAAAAAAGGAAAAAAGGATATCACTCATTGGGTGCGGTTTCTGCTGTTCTTATTCCTCTCTTCCTTGGATCTCATTTTAACTCAATATATCTACTTTTATAACTGAACAAATTACAGGAAAACAGAAGCAAATATTAAACATCTAATCTAGTTAAACTTAGTTTTATGTTAATCAATCTTACATTGATTTCCTACATCCTAAACCTAAGTCATAACTGCTGCTGCTGCTGCTTCTATGGAGCCCATCTCTGTCACCTAATTTCCTCCCTCTCTCAGCACCGGGCTAGCTTGAACACCGATTCCAAGTCCGGCGGCGTGAAGAACTCCCGGGTGCTGCCGACATGGCATCTCGAGGGCCGTGGGCGACGCTTCCTCGGGGCAGGCGGGCACGGCAGCCGGTCGGGTATCCTCGCTTCCCGCTCCGTCGGCGTGGTGGGCCTCGGCAGTCCCTCCTCCTCGTTGCTGGCTTCATCCCCTGTCTCCCACACTCTCGGCCTCGGCTTTGTGGATATCGGCTTCAGAGCAGCCCGAATCGAGATTCCGGTGACCACCCACTTCTTAGCTTCGGCATTTACGCCGGTTTCCGCCTGGGACTTCTTCGAGCACCCCATCCACAAATTCAGAGGAGGATGCAGAGGGGACTGAGGAAAGATGGGGATTTTTAGCTGCACAACCAGAAGGAAACAGAGAAAAGCTTCTCCCTTTAAGATATGAGAGGCTGAACAGAACGAAGACTAAGAGTTGAGACTATTGAGAGAGAGAGAGAGAGGCGGAGTGAGAGAGAAGAGAGTTATATATTAATTTTCAGAAATGGGCAGAGTCGGCTGCCCGAGAATTTACGGGCAGCGTAAGAGTGGGAGGCAGGGGTTTTCGGCGCCAATTGTTTGTGATTTCGCTGCTAACGGCTCTTTTTCCCGCTACGGTTATCTATGAGTTTACTATTTTACCCCTGGGCTATTTATTTAAATTTTCTTATCGTTTCCCCGATTGAGCTCGACCTCGAGCTGTGTGCGGCGAAACCGCGCCTTGTCGGGTGCCCCGGCGATTCCTCTCAGGAGATTATAGGAATGCCCAATTCAGTTTGAATATTATATTTTGAACCATAATAATTACATAATTAATGAATTGGATTGGTGATTAGTTCACTCTTTTTTGAAAATAATTAAAAATTAATAAATTAAATATAATATTAAATTAAAATAAAACAAAAATATCTAGGAAGTA
>CXYZ01002301.1:337531-438589 GCA_900006705.1 Sonneratia caseolaris
TAATATTTTTAAAATTTTTAAAAATATTTTTAACATATTTATATTTATATTTTTTATTTACAATATTTTAATTTTTTTAAAGATATGATTTCGAGGTTCAAATATGTTAATTGTACCGTTTTACTTCAAAAAATACACTATATAAGAATTAGTTTATCCCACACTGAATTTTGTATTCAATTCAGTTTGATTCTAGATTGAATCCATTTCTCCATGTGCAATCCTAGGAGACGAGGCTGCCAGGGGGGCGCTAAAAGGGAAATAGAAAGACCGAATGTTTGGCCCTTTTTTTTAGTTCGAAAATCATTTTCTGAGCCCAACCATGACCAACGCTGGAGCTGGAGCTGCAGCTGCGAGCAGAAGTACTTTGCCAATGCGTGTGGCGATTGACAAATTGGTCCATTTTCGCACAGATGGGTGTGCCTGGATGGCATCGTATGCCACTTGTCGATCACGGACCCTCTTAATATGCTTGCTTGTACGCATGCATCATGTAGGAACCAAATTTCTACTTCCCCACACACGTCTAACCAGTCTTCATCAATTTATCTTTCGCTTGTCACGGCCAGATGCAAGAAACTGCTACTGGCAACTTCTTCCGATGATCTCACGGTAAACCTTGGTACGATAGTATGTTTTCGAGTCACAGTTGATTTATTCACCTAATTTCGACCACGAGGCTCACTGGCAAAGAAATATTTATTAGTAGTATCCATCTCCATTTTACTTATGTCAGATAGAGAGCTGATATGACATCTCTGCATGCTCCAATACGTGGACCGGGAATGGAAACCCAAGTACAGAATCACGCACACATGCAAAATGCTCCTCGACCTTCTACGGCCTCTTGGGTCTGAGGCCCGCCGTGCGAGCTCTCATTCCCGGTGCTGCGCAACCGGTGGGGCCTCTGGAGTCGGCTTCACAGTTGCTGCAACGGATGGGTTGCCATAGGAGGATGGTGTTGCTTCGGGGTCCCCGGAAACATCGGTTGCCCAACGAGTGAGAGAGGGTGGAGACCCATCCTATGGCACACTTACATTTGGCAATCTAATCTAATAATGCTTTAAGAATATTAATTTTCAAATGTCTCAAACAATATGCTTTTGCATCTCTAATTGACCTTTTATTTTTCGATTACGTAAGATATTCATGTGCCTAAAATGAGATAGTAAAAGTGAGAAAAGAATAAAGGGATACGAGAATCAAATTTAGAACGTCTTAATTATTAAATAAGAATATTACTATTATACTAAACCCTATTTCATTCAAATTCACTAGTTTAATGTGTATCTTGTGCCTACCAGGCATGAAATAAATATGCCGATTAATAAGTGAAATCCATCCTAAAATAATTAAATAAATGAGGATGAGAAGACCGATTTTGACAGAATTTATGAGGTGAATATCATTCGATAAACATATGTACAAATGTCTGCATATAAGGTAGGTCACTACTGTGCATTACTATGTTCTTGAACTATGAGAAATACTAACATGACTAATCAAAATAATTTGACACTTTTTTCACTTTAGTAAAATTTTAAACTAGAATATTTAGAATGAATAAAATATGCTAAAAATTTTATTTATTAATAATAAATCAAATCAATTAAATTAATTAAAATACATTAGATTCTTATGTATCAAGTGATATATATATATATATATATATATCTCTAAATTTTTAAAGCGGTGGAAAGATCATTGAGCTTGGTCTTGGGATGAGAAAAGCGCGACCTCACAATTCCTTCTTCTGACATAATCATCTAGTTGATCCCATGATCTGGTGAATTGAATAAGCAATTGCTCGCAAAAAGCAATGTTTCTCTTACAAGTGTCGAGTTTCGTACACAAAATCACGGATTCCTACGTCAGACGGAAGGAAAAGCTGGATGCTGCACTTTAAGGTATGCAGCCACTGCCAGACGATCGTACTCAGGTTGGCAATTTCTATTCCGTTGGAGACGTTTAAGCCATGTGACGAGATTAGAGATTTATCCCCGTCAACGGGGACCGAGTTCATATCGGATGTTGAGCTTCCATATAAGGCCCATTGGCCCAGCCCTGGATTGCAATTGGAAGTATAGAACGGTTGTCCTCGCTCCTCACCGACTTCGCAGAGTTTCTTATATCACAGTAAGGGACCTGGCATTTACCTGGGAAAGCCTAATCTGATGTAACGCAGTCGATCGATATGCTTATGAAAAAAATGCAACAAAATTATCACCGTACTTACTTCTGAAAAAAATTGGGTAAATTGTCCATAATTTTACAGTAATTGTACTAAGCGCCACCAAAGTCCAAACAATGAAAGGACTCTCAGGCTACACAGACACGAGAATGTTAGTGTTATGGTCAAACATTCTACCTGGCAACGTCATGTCATGTCTCGAATCCATCAGAAAAATGGACCCTCATTTTACCAAAATTGTCCTCTTCCAGAATTACTTACCTCACCATGGCGGACGTAGTTGGCCTATTTTTATTTATTCTTTCATTAATTAAAGAATTTTGAGAGAGGGCCACTCTGGTTATAAACCCTAGGATTTCTTGGGGTCATGGCCTGCCCGTCAAGTCATCGCGCTTGACTAATTTTCTTGACCGAGTGAATTTCAACGTGGGACGCGTACGTAGCCGGAAAAAAAATGGCACCACCGAAATTCTAAGACGACCTTAGTGGGGTACGGGAATGACACGGTATATCACAAAAGCCACCATCTGCTCCATGATTATATATAAGTCAAATTGAGACTAATATTCGAATCAACTTTTCTTTATAAATCACAATATTCTTGACTATTTTGCGAGTTATTATTAATAATTTTATCTCCATAGATGGAAAGGACTATGTAATGAGGAGAAAAATAGATAAGGAAGTTTATGGACCAAATGCGCCACAGTTTCGAACCTAAAGTGTCACTTATTGGCCGGTAGAGGATCGCATCTAATTAAGCTCAAAAAGATGAGTGTGATTGCTTGTGACAGCATGTAAAATCAAGGCGTGACGCTGGCACTGGTCCAATTCTACTAGTCGATGAAAAAGCGAGAGGCTAATGTATATCACTCGGGTGCCGAAAGATGGAGCTCATCATGTTCCAGCAGTCCCACCCCGGCCGATCTTTCTTTGGCCCAGGTTCTCCATTGATATCACATAGAATAGACATTAATATCATATAGAATAGACGTGGAAGTGACACTAAGTTCTAACCCACAATCATTCGAGCGTGATGCACAAAAGAACTTTGATCAACCTATCATCACCCAATTATTGCCATTATAATCATTAGTCCCCTCTCCCTCTCTCTCTCTGATATATATATATATATATATATATTCCCATTTTCATGTGCAGTCGATATTTATCTATCATTCTAAATGGATATCCTTGACCCAAGACGCCTGAGATCTGAGTCAGCTAAACATCAATGTAGTTATCAAAACACGATTCCTTATATGTCGATTTAATTTGAGTAATTCTGTATATCTTATTATTAAGTAGAATTTTACATTTGAATTTTATGTATTGAGAAAATTAACCATTGAAATAGAATATAATTAACTATTTTTTTAAATATCAACCAGGCTAACCAGGAAAAAAAAAGAAGAAGAAGAAAATCTGATTCCTTTTCGAAATTCATGCACGAAAAGTGTTCCTTTTTATTCCATTAGAAGCAACCTTCAATATTTGGGTATAACAGATGTAATGGCCGACCCTGATACTCTCAATTATCGAGGCATCCTCATCAATGATACAACAACAGGCACTTTACTTAATAATGTCGATTGATTGGATTATCTAGTCAGCCGCCCTTGTCCTCTGAAGAAATGCTCTCGTGAAAGAAAAATATATTTATTTCTTAAATAAGCCGAATATTAAACTAAATCAATTTTTTGAGAGTTCTGTAGGTATGATTTGTCCAACCCCATCATATCCTTTTTTATCTATATACAGGTTCTCCTAAACTCGTGGTATCTCCAATATTGCAAGAACGACAGATTTTGATGTTTATGAATGCAGCAGAAGGACGAGGGACCTTAAAATCAACCCATTGTGATGCTGATCGCTCCAAGAGTTACGCTATCCCTAACCTCTACGTTTAGAATAACTAACAGATGGTATAGCTTTGGTTTTTGGAATAGTTAGTCCATCGATGGAGTTGCAATCTATCCCTACCTTTCAATTTTGGTACCCAACTTTGCTAACAAGTCACCTGCACTGTAAACGTCACATGCCTATCACGTCTCTTCTCCAGTCCAAAAAAAGGAAAAGCTATCACCTCTTCATTTCAAAAACAATTTCGGATTCAAGTAAGTAAACAGAGAAAATTCATGATTGAAAGATTAAACCTTTAGAGGATTAATCAAGTTTAAACCTAAATTAATCTTCATCGATCTAAATTTCTAAATGTCCACCCAATGCAAATGAAAAAATAAACAAAAGAGAGGGCTAATAACCAATACTAGTTATTAGTCGATATAATTTAATATCTCTTCCCATAAATAAGTTCTGGAGACCGAATTTCTATTAATTAGGACCTGTGGTGCCATGTTAGAGATGAAAGTAATTCCCACAAAGAGCGGTCGGGATCAGAATAGAAAAATAAGGAAAGATTCGGTGGTATTGGTGAAATTCTCCTTCACTTTTGGGGCGGGGGAAAAAATAAAATAATCGGAAAACTATGATTAGGGGCGAACCCGTGTACGGCCTCCTTATGTACCCCTATGGATTTAGGGCACTTGCGAAAAAAGAGCTTTGGATGAGACACCCGTCTCCGCTTTATACGGCAAGAGAGAGAGAGAGAGAGAGTAGGGCTCAGTGCAATTGAGATCCCTAATGATGCTCCTCCTCCTCCTCCTCCTCCAATTAAACCAAGGGCTTCAAATTAATATCACTTCACCTTTTTCAAATTTTGTGGCGCACCAACAGCCGACACTGTGCGCCAATCAACCTAAATAAATTGTTTCTTTTTTCTCTCAATATAAAATATGGCCAGCGTCTTATCGAAATATTACAAAATTTTATAATCAAAATTAAATTTATAATATACCGATTTGTACAAAAAAAATATCATTGAATTAATTTTTTTATTTAATTAATCAATATAATTTTATTGATATAAATTGATTAAGATAATTCGATACGGGAGTTGTTCGGGACGGGATGGGTATTTGAGGACCCGGATCTGCCCTGCCCATTTTATAAAACAAATATAAAAAAATTTTATATTAAAGGTTACTTAACATATATTATATTATATAATAAGTAATATTGGTGCATTGTATGTTATACAATATTTATAGCATGACATGTTATATAACGGGGCGGGTGAGCAGGCATACCCATTAGATAGAGAACAGCAGAATACCTATCCACTCATCTTCGAGCTTTGGTTCAGACGGTATTTTTAATAATATTAATTACTGAATATGTATTGTATCAGTTTGAAATAAATGAAAATAAAATTTTAATTTCGTTAATAAAATTCATGTTTTTTTCAATGACACAACCCTTTACGGCATTTATAATTTATTTTTAAAAAAGAATGACCGCGAAATTAATGTAGTGTTGGCGCTATATGTGTTTCGCGTCTGCATTTCAGCACTGTTGGTTCACAATCATGATTCCCAAAAGCATCATTGCCATCGAGCTATTTGACTCTGACTGATTGCGAATTTAATTTTTAAAAAATTAGAAAATTTAGAATACACAGAGTTTTTTTTTAATTAGTGGGTTAATGTAAGGAGGACAGTGATTACTAAGAATTTAATTAATCCCGAAATATTAAGTTGAATTTACCGATCAGTGGAAGAAGAACCCAGGAATAACTTGGAAATTTTCAGACAATCGATGTACCTTCTTGAAATGTTCATAAAACTGAGGAGCCGAGCAAAATATCGATCACGTTTTGTACCATACAGATATATATATATATATATGAATTATGTATATATATCTTCGAAAAAGGTGGGAAAAAAGAGAGAGAGATTTTGTACATGAATGAATGATGGCCTGGCCTGGCCTGGCCTGTCTAGGAGTGATCAGATACTTTGGTCTTTAGCTTCGCTTTCCCTGGTCGCACAATTATTGAGAACGGCCGTGCAACTTGTCATTCACACCACTGTGTTCGCAAGATATATGTGTCGGAAGAACTAAGCATTATCGATCGTAGCTCAGGTATTCCGCATGCCTTCTCCAATAAACTAAGCCCATATTTGATTAATTTCTACTATTCCCTCCTACCACATGAGTGGGTTGATCTAGTGTGGAATAAAAGAAGCAAGAACATTCTTGACCTGACATATAATATTGTTATAATAAATTAGTTAGAGTAATTTGATATTCGAATCTTACTAATAGAATGAATTTATGTTTAAAAGATAATTAATGGGCTTTTGGTTTATAACAAAAAGAAATAGTAATAATCATTGCAATGATTCTTTCCATAAAAATTTATACTAATTCACACATGCGCACACGTGGAAAGATGTATATTTCCATAGATGCTAAAGATTACTTACATTCGGTTCTTCTAGTTGAGGAATTTTAAGGGTCACGACAAGTTAGTGCGTGAGACACACAAGGTACAAAAATGACATGCTTAGGTAAGTTCAAGTAGCCTGCGTTATGAACGAGGCATTCCGGTGGATACCAGTCTGAGGATCAAATGTGGAGCATTTCGACTCTCGATTGACACACACGGCCCCTTCGATTTGCACCTTCGTAGGATCAAAAGGCAGGGCGTTGGAAGGAATGGATTAAGGCACACACATCTAATAATTACTACAACAGCCAAAATATAGGGCTTCTTGAAAGGTAATGTTTTGGGGAGGGGAGGGGAGGGGGGTAAAGCCTAATGGCTGGCTTGAATGTTGAATAGAATTAACTCTCGTGACTTAGAACCGGTTTGGATGATTCAATTCAATGGGTCCTATTAAGATGACACTTACTGTACATGTACGTCACACATCATCGATAAAATTGGCCATGTTCTCGAACAATCCATTCGTTGTCAAGTATAGTGTTCAGCACAGCACAATGTGGCATGTGTCATGTTCTGGATCACGTAAATGCACCGTAATGAGGAAGGAGACTTGGGGGCATAGACATCTAACTCGAACTTTTATCTACGAGTTATTGGGTTCCGTTCTCAACGGTAAAATTGTATAAAGTCTTTTATCATTTGTTTTTATACGGTCTCCTTTTTCAACCTGTGAACATCACTAATAATTTGAAGAAAAATATAATGTAACGTAATAGTTATGTGGGGGATCCACGGCATACTGGAGGATGGAGAGCACAGTGAAAACGAAAGGGAAGTGTATGGTTTTTGCATGCATGTGACGGATCACCAACAAGGGAATGGGGATGGGGGATGGGGATGGAAGAGAAGGAAGCAAACAGAGCAGAGACCACATTAAATTCGGTCATTGTCGTGAACTGTGTTGAGGGGCTGAATATGCCATTCTGGTGGTGGCCGTACTGAGCTACAATGGGGGGATCTCTGCTCAGAGATATACTGTTGACTTTTGCTGATGAGGGAGGGGAGCAGTCCTCTCAATAATGGAAATGCTAACAGTACACCTCTCGGATTCTACCTCTTCGATTGTGCTCCTCTCCTCGCCTCAGCCTTCAATCATTTGACGATACACAGGAGATACCATCTTCAACCCCTGAGTAAAAATTAAAAATACCGGAGGTCAGAATACCAAAGAGTTCGATATTAATTACATCGCATTCCATCTGAATCAAGTAGTTTCGAATATAATCAGCATATGTGAGCCTTTTTGTGCATGTTAATTCTTCTCTATCTCATATCTTCTTTTGTACTAGTTAGCAATCTTGTATGAGTGTGGCTAATGTATGATTGGTCCTATAATGGCATGTGACACATGCCGCTATCACTTTTGAAGTATCGCATGCTTGTGCGAAACTTCTGCGTCATTGCCTAACCTGCCTCTGGATTTCTTGGTTTGTTGTTTATAGGACTTTAGGCCGTTTTGCAACAGCAAAGTGAGAGATTAGTGTGAGAGCATCTGCTTTTGGCTTTGGACATGTTAGGCAATATAAATTAAGTATTATCTTGAGCTATCCTCTCGACCTTGGAGTCCAATTTTGCTTTAAAGCCGGCAACAGTCTTGGCTATCTGGAATGACTTACACGATTGGAGTTGGGTTCTTTTGACTACTGTGAAGGCCTGATTGACTGCACTGAACTATAGATGCCCAACTATGGTATTACGATCAGTTAGTTGTGAAAAATGGGACATTCATGTAAATAAACCCTGCTAGTCTCCTTGGGAAGAGATCCAAGTGTATATACCTCAACCCCAATCTAATTTCCACTTCGAAAATTATCGTGCCCTTTATATTTATTTCTCTTTTATCTCCAACTCCATTCCCTTTTTATCCCCTATGGACTCCATGGTCTCAACTGCAGGAGCAAGAAGGGAAGAACAATGGCCCAAGATGGGAGAATTTTGAGCGTTAAAATACTTTTCCAGTTGTAGGAGTGGAAGAAAAAGAAAGAAACACATGAAATTTGACTGATTAAAATATAACTAGAGAAAATTTTGACACTAATCAAGAAAGATATTACAGTGTGAAATAGTATAATTGGAAAATAATTTCCTCTAATGATAAAGTCAAGAGTCATAGTCATCCCCTTTCTTTTGCAGCCCTACATTCAATGCTTCGTTGTCTTTACCCTCATTTTCTATTGTTTTCTTAAATCGCCGGCTCCAATTCCAATCCCTCTCCCAATACTCACTGTGCAAAATGCCGTTCTGTCTGCCCTTCATTTCATTTATGCGTATTCAATAAATTCATTCCTCCCCCTTCGTTATTCACTCTCTCCTCCTCTTCACCTTTTGTTCACTGTGCTTCTGCAGGTTCCTGTCCCCAATTAGCTTCCAACAAACAGCAAAACAATAACAGCAATGACTTAGGGTTTCTTTGAATTCTCCTCCTCCCGTGAGATCTGCACCCCCCCACCCTTGAACTCTCACATCAAAAGTTACAGAGGAACCAAGGAATTTCTATGTTCCAATGGCCGTCTGGTGATCATCGGTTCATCCCTCAATTCTCTCTCTCTTCCTCGGAACCATCAAACGCGTAACAGATCTCGAAAGAGCTCTCTCTGTCTCTCTCTGTCTCTTCTGATCTCAGCTTTGCTAAAAGGTATATACATCAATCTTCTGCTTATATACACACATATATAAGTACATGCACTAATTTTTTAGTACCTCCAAGTATAGAGAAAAAGATTTTCGAGTGTCCGTGAAAGGGGTGAGTACAACTTTTCCATTCTATTTTCCAATACATATATATATTTGTATTGTACTATATCTTATATATTTGCCGTTATTCGTGGAGAACTTGTATACTACTTGGGTATTACCGATTATGATGGTGGGTTTTGATCATGATAGCTTCCAGCCTTGACATGTCCCCGTTTCTGGGAGAAAAGAAAAGAGAGAGGATCTCACATCGATTTGAATCTTTAGTGTGTAAACGGTTTCATGTTGAAAATTGAAATATGTATTTCATACGATGATCCATGTTCGCATTCTCTCTCCAGAGGATCAGTCCCTATCAATAGTTGAGAATAGATAAATCGAAGCTATCTCCTGTGTATTAAGTTAGATGCATAAGTCCGAGTCTTAGCTCAATCCAGATTGGACAGAGAACTGGGCTGTTTCTAATCGTTTAGATGAATTTTCAAGTCAATAGCTTATATTCTAATTGAGTCATAAAAAGTGAAGCTGGAGCTCGGAGGAGGAGGTTAGTAACATGCCAATTTTTTTTCCAGAATCATGTGGATTTTGATTAACCCTAAAGACTCAAGGTGTACCCATCTATATGACACTTCGACGAATTTGACAATGACTATTTCTCCAGAATTGACTGAGGTTGATCTAATTAATGAGCACATGTATACACAACTGCAGCCGGCGGGGCCAATTCCCTCCAGAAAATGAGAGGATGGGGATTTTCTTGTTGAGATTTCGCGAAAAATCTCCAAGGAGGACTAAGACACCAAGACTAGGAAAATAATTAGCTTGTCATCATGAACCTAAAAGTCTTGTAGGAGTTATTTCTTCGGTATATTTATTCAAGAATTCATTACGACTGTGAAATGTATATGTATGAGGCCGAGAAGTATCAAATATTAGTATCTGTAAGTTCATGATGACATGACGAATTCTGATAGGTTTAATTTTTACCAAAATATGGCACATCTTGAGTGTATGCAATTTTAATTCTCAGTTTCTGTTTTGCTTCGTTCTAGCGACGATTGGTTAATGGCCTCTTCCTCTTCTTCTTCGAGTTATTACTCTACTTCGCCTTGCGCTGCTTGCAAGTTCCTGAGGAGAAAATGCCAGCCTGATTGCATCTTCGCACCCTACTTCCCGCCCGAGGAGCCTCAGAAATTCGCCAGCGTCCATAAGATATTTGGGGCGAGCAACGTGAGCAAGCTTCTTCACGAGGTGCTGCCCCACCAGAGGGAGGACGCCGTCAACTCCCTGGCCTACGAGGCCGAGGCAAGGCTGAGGGACCCTGTTTACGGCTGCGTGGGATCAATCTCGGTCCTCCAGAGACAGGTCATCCGGCTCCAGAGGGAGCTAGATGCGACCAATGCCGATCTCGTCCGGTACACGACAAGGAGAAGGTCGAGCTCTAATAGTTCTGGTCACCGGGCCGGGGGACAAAGCTTCGACCAGGGCCAAGGGTTCATCTGCTACCCCGGATACCATCATCAATGGAGTAATAACGATGGAGAGTTTGGAGAGGGGCATCAAGGGGAAGGAGGAGAAGGTACTGTGTAAAATTCATTCTGAATTACTGTTTTGTGAAGGAATCCACGCACAAGAAGATAGAAATCCTTTTAGGGTTTCTCCCGTCTTCTCAGCGAATTTATATAGACCACTAAACTTCATGTGCTTAATGCTACTATATATGAATGCATCGTACTCTTCTTACTGTATTGTTGAACTGAACTTAATTGTACCAAATCTCTGTCGGGTCTCTCTCACTCTCAGATGAAGTGCCCGTTCTCTTCTGGGCAAGTGAAAAGATCACTGATTTGTGTTGTTCAAGAGGGCACTGGCTTCTTGTGGGGAGCAAGGGAGTGTATTTCACCTAACCTGGTTCACTAATTTGCTGTTTATATGTATATATATGTATGTATATGAGGATTCTATGAATTTGACAGACTCTTTTAGTCAGGAAAAACATTCTTCGGCGCACATGCATCATGTTTCTGTATCTTAGTTCATGTTGCGACATGCTGTTCCTCGTAAGGGAGGGGTCTATGTTCACACTACTGCACGATCGAAAATTGCGCCAACAAAAATTAAATGCGGACTCTCTTGGTCACTAGTGGAAGATGAATACAAACGCCTGGACTTAAAATTGATTTTGTTCACTGAGCATGAGATATTCCCTTGGTAGAAAGTTAGCTAGCTGCATGCCCTGATTATATATTGTTAGTCTATGGGATACATGACAATGATTGTTGATTTTAGCTTTATATATATATATGTATATATATATATTACATTGTTGATTTTAGCTACTCACCGATGATGCCCTTTTTATTATATATAATAATTGTAAGGTAGGTGGGGGAGTTGGGTCTATGGATATACTAAGATTAAGATTGCAGGAAAAATAACTTAAAATAGTAAAAGATAAAAGAATTGAACCCTTTTAATTCATAGGGTTTAATTCGAGGGTAAATGGCATTAATTCTTCCCCCCACCCCCAACAAATATGGATTTAATTGAGGACGAAATTGGAAAATACATTCAGAGGGTGAGCATTAAAAGAAGTTTTAAAAAGGGAATAATAATAATAATGATGATGATGATGGTTGATTTCAAGATTATAAAAATAAGATAAAACTTGATAACTATATAAAACTAATAATAAAATTCATATGCAAATTTACTAATTTCCCAAAGGCTTAGATCCCTCCCGCAGCAATCCATCCTGTCCCTCGCTAGCAGTTCATAGTAATACAGTAGTGAGTGTGTGTGTGTGTGTGTGTTTTGCCTCAACATTAATGATTTTGCTGTCGACAAGCTGCAGTCTTGTTTCTCAACTAAAGTAATTAAATAATTAACCATCGATAATAGCTTGGAACCTAGTAGTATGATAGATTTAGGATTTGAAACTTTCATAAGTAAATATCTGGTGTTTAATTGACGAATTTCAAGTTGTACAATATATCATCCTATAGATTAATTGGTTGTTACGATCGGATAATACTAATATAAATAAGAAAAAGAGTTAAATAATTCAAAGGGGAGATCACAGTTTGCATTGCCGTCACCAATATATATATATATATATATATATATATAAACGCTTTACCCACCGCCCAAATAAAAAGGAGAACAATAAGGGCGGGCCATGTGATAAATTTGTGTAATTTCATATGAGAATAAGAAGAGGGTAATTTTATCTAATTAAATATATTTAAATATATATATATAATATGTTAACATGTATTTTACTTATTTAATTATACGTATTATCAATTTAATTTACCATATAAAATGTGTTGAAGTTTACTTATTGTAATTATCTTATCATCATAATGATATGGTAATTATTTTAATCGGATTCTTATTAACCTAGTATTAGACGTGGTGATCGTGTTTGTATATAATTGACACGGCTAGATACATTTAGTTTATATAAGTCAAACATATATCTTATGGGCGATGACCTTTTTTTATATGGATAAGGATACGACATATATCGCTGATCTGGAAAATAATGTTTAAGATTACAGAAAGACATCCATCATCTAGAACATTGTTGACATCAATATGAAATGTCTTGCTAACAGGAATCGGACTAGTTTCTTGATCTTGAATCGATGACAATATGTCCAACCAACCCATTTTTCCCAAGTAAAGGCAATACTTTTTTTCTCCTGAAAATGTTGTCCCCCCTTCCTTTTTAAGGTCTGTTGCAAGTGCCCTCTAATGGTGTGAACACGGACCAGAGAGTTTTTTTTAAAAAAAAAATTGTTTATATAATGTTATTTAATATTTGAAATCTATTGGAATGAGATTAATATATGCTTAAATTTATCGATTCAAATTTTAAATTTATATTAGATAATAAGAGATATGGACCCATTTTTAGTAACACGTGAGTGAACAAGTCCCATAGAGGGAGCTCATTTTTTTTTTCTTGCTAATTTATGGAAATGTCTGCCACGTGGTGGAGAATCACATCTCGCCGAGCTCGACATACATAATGCGTACGCACCACGACCACGCTAAATGTTCTAAGAACCATTTACAGATCACAAAAAGAATTTGATTAACCATTCCTGAAACTAAAGACAGGAGATGGGGATGGAGGAAAACAGATACTCAGTGTCGATGGTACTGTATTGTATTTCATGGCCGTAATGTGACATTTAAACATTGGTTATCGTGACAACCAACTAATCAATCTAACAGTCATGTAATAAAACCTATTATGAACCACTAAATATCGAGAATGAGATGGTGAAAATAAGGTAGAATAGGAAAATGAGGAGAAGTCCGAGGTCATTTTAACTTTATGTCCATTTCGATGTTGCCAGCTGTTGGGGTTGGGTCACCGCAAACCGCCACATCAGATGGATTGTCATGTCGGCCCAGTGCACGACTCACGCTGGTGACCGATATCCACCCCACCCTATGTGGCCCGCACCTCTCCGATGAAGTTCTATTCCATTCCGTTCCATTCGTCTCTGTTGCGGTCCACCAAATGAAGAGTTTCAAGCGTCCTCGGAGGAATCATTATGAAGCCAATCTCTGACACCGTGACACGAGCACCGCATAAATCCGTGGATCATCATCCGCTAGACCTTCCAATGGTAAATTCGCGCAAACTTCGTGATTGCTCGTCGCACTCAAGGGTTAGATCATGTGACTAGGCATTTTGAACATTTTGTTAAGAAGCAGATCGTATTGGTGGATGGAGGATGGTCATCTTGATGTTATTCATGGGTTAGACTCACAAGGTTCATGTCATACACAATCCACGCATGAGCCTCACTGAAAACCTGAGAGAGAGAAGAGAGAGACTCTGTGACCGGACGACGGGAGGTCGGAAAATTTCTCCGGGGATCTGGGATGCATCCTGGTCACGGACACGGACTGCTTCCGGTGGGTTTTCAGTTCCCGCACTACCGATGGGGTTCGATGAGAATCCACCGAAACTCCATCATCATCAACCTTTCCATTTCCCAACTTACACCGACATCGTAGATCAGCTCGATCTCGTCTTGCAAGTGATGGCCCTGACAGGGCCCTTTCGGACGACCACCCCCCACTTCCGTGCACCGGTTCCCGTGGCTCACTCGGGAATCAATTGTGATCCCAATCTCAGCGCTCTGAGTCGAACTTCGGAGTTTATGGCCCGGAGGTGGAAATTAAAGTGGTGAAAAAGGAGAAAAGAACACTCTTGCAAAGGCTAAAACCCTGTTCTCTCGAGGGAGGGAAGAGGAGAAAGGGCGGAATAAATTCGGACCAGCACACTATCAGCCCCGCAACCTCTAGAGATCGGGACAAGAATTTGCTTTTAGAAGGGTGGGAAAAGAAATAATCATTGTCTATCAGTAACAAAGGGTTTGAGTCTTACTGGTTCATGTGATTATCCAGTTAGGAAGCAGCTTCATTCCTCAAGGAAGCCTGAGAATCCAAGCCAGGTATCCAGAATGTGAGGACAGAGGACGCTGCTACAAACATTGCTCGGCGTGGGGCCCACTTCAGGCATGAAGACACTCCGATGTAACTATTCCATGACGCAACCTGATTCAATAGGCCGAGAAGATCATTCACCGATAAAGCCTTTGAGACGTTCAGCAACCAATCCGAAAGCCGATTTGCAATGTGTTGTTGTTCGTACAAACTAATCAAAACCAGAGCTAATTGATATGAACATGCTGTTTATTATGTTTTGATTACCATGAGGATTCTGCCACCTAATTTTGAAATGTAATTGGTCTGAGTATATCATGAATCCGCTATCGCAAGGTAGAAGGTAGCAAAAAAGATATGTACCTCAGTTCCCATGTTAACATTCCATGCATGTATATTTCCATCCCCCGAGCCTTAGAGAAGTATAAAAGATCAACCTCAGAATGATGCAATTGCAGGTCATCAAAGAACACATAATTTTTTAGGCCAAGAAAATGCTACTTCAAGTTTGCTCAGATGTAATCATTGAAACAAAGAGCTTTTGCGAGAGAATATGTACCTGACACAACATATTGGCCATCTGGAGTAAACGTTGCCTCTATCGTTGTACCAGGAGATGGCTCTAAATTGAATCCACAGCGCTGCATAAACCATGAACATGTGTAGAGTTAGCTTAATATCAGGAGAGAAACAAGGTTGAAATGATTGCCAGAAATTTGGAGGCTTTATTGAAACATCTGCCACCAAGAAATGGCCAGGCGATAAGAGAAAATTAGTCTAAACATTCAACTGGCAAAAAACTCAACAGAAGAACAGAGGCTACAACCTTATCTCCCGCATATGCATCTAGTACATAAATATTGTTATTTGTCGTTGACAAAAGCATTGACTTTCCATCGTTGCTGAACTTGATGTCACACACCTCAGCTGTGTCTCCACCAACCAGAAAGGTATCAAAAGGGCCCTGACATTGGGTAAAAAAGGAATATTATTGCTCAAGATAGAACCAGAAAAAAATGTTGTGATGCAGATAGTGTTCTGTTCAATGTGTAAAACAGTTAACATAATAGAACCTTGTCATAGGAGCGAGAATCAAAAAGTTTGATAGCACCACCTTCCATTGCTACAGCAAAAACAAGTCCTTGTTGGTCGTACGCAACAGTTGGCCTACCACGAAGACGCAAAATTCCCTGATAGCCATGTAAGTAAGCATCCTCATAACATTGTACTAAATCTTTTATACAGGGTTGAAAAAGAAAAACAACTATATCTACAACCTAGTAATAACCGTATAAGATGAATCTAATTCCACTGAGTTTACTAAAAACCAGAAAACTACCTGACAAGCATTTACACGAAGATCCCATACTCTGACACTGTGGTCAAGTGAACCAGACATGAAGCTATCATTAATTGGTGACATGCAAAGGGATACAACTCTGCAGGACAGAAAGAAACGGTATATTCATCAGCAGGATCTTCAAATCTGAAAGGAATAGTTCACCACACATGTGAACCATTCCCTTCAGTTGTATATGCATGGTAACACTAGTTACAATACAAGATCCGATCCCACAGGTCACTTAATAAGTTAAAGCTACGAGAAGATAAAGTTTTCAAACCTCTCCTTGTGGCCCTTGAAGTAGCGAAGGCATCGATTATCATACATGGATAGGTACCGTATCGATTCTGTCAAAATACCCCGAAAATGGTCCAATAAATTATGTAATCTGGCACATCCAAATTTTAACAAGACTAACCTCCGGAATCCAGATCGTGTCTCGAAGAGCATATGATGGAGCTTGGATGGTGAGTAAAGCATACATGATCAGCACCACATTTCTTGTGATAGGTGGTTTTTAGCAACCTTAAACAAAGAAAATTGGACTCGTTAACTAGAAAGAGATCACTCCACGAATGGAGAATCACATACTTATCAGTGTTCTAATTTCCAAAGAGTTTTATTTTATTTTTTTCAATCATAACAAAATTAAGCATACTATACAAAGAATGCAATTTCTACCACATTTAAATAATAGAAATAGATGTGCATAATTTAATATACTACAACCACGGACAAAGAAAGTGATATCTAGATCAATCAGACTAAGGCCATTGAAATTTGGATGATCGGAGGAATAAGGTTTTACAGAAGCATGGACAAACTGCTACTCCATTTGCTAACAAAGAAATAAAAGCCTTATATTATGATAGGTTTACACATAGACTAATCTGTGAACTAGGAACATAACATAAGACCAATCAATCAATTCCTCCAGTTTTTGTCTTTCAGGCATTCAACAACTCAAGGTGGCTAAGATCAAGTACAGTAACAATTCAAAATGGCTTGGGACAAACGTTTTGACCAAACTACCCATCATAGTAATTGCTGATAAAAGGAAGTCCACGCAATAGCTGTGAACACATTAAGATTCCTGTTCAGGAATCTGAAGAAATACACTTCCTGAAAATATGTCACAGAAAAAGAAAAAAAAAACATATATATAATTCCTCCGATATAGAGAGAACTCACTTGGCATTCACTATATCATACAATCTCACGGAATCATCTTCACTTGCAGTCACCAAAAGATCATCTTTCCGATGAAAATCGAGTGAATTAATCTTCCCACCCTGCAAGCAATATGCAAACAAAGCAGATTAAGAATTACGTCTATTTCACAATTAAATTAACCATAACGATACAGCCCTCAAACAAGCTCAATGTCAACTAACTCATTAAAAGAATGCAATTTCGGAAAATGTACAGAGCTAACTCAGTTAATAGATTTACAAATTCAGTCATCCATTAAAACAACTTTCCACTCTCTTCATCCATTGGAGAGGACGAAACACCAGGGGTGTATACCGCTACTTGTCAACCTATACCTATATCGGTCATATGATTCTTTATAGAAATGCTCTCCTGTACGAATTTATGGTGAACTGTCACATCGTAGTTGATCCAAACGAGCTCCAGTTTGACTCAGAAGGGCAAGCAATGAGGGAAGAGAACCGAAAGCTTACGAAGTCGGAGAAGATAGCTCCAATTGCCATGCTGCGGACCATCTCTTCGTCCAGGTCAGTGATCGGCGCAGTCGCCATTGAAGCGCACCGTTCCACACTTCCCCGGTCCGGGGCGCGCACTAGAGCGAGTAGGGGATGGAAGAGAAAAACCAAAATCTATATTTCTTTCTTTCTTCTTCTTTTTTTTTCCGTTAATTAATTAGTAAAGGAAAAGAAATTTTGAAGGCAAAGGCAAAAGAAATGCGACATGCCACATTGAGTCCCTCTAGTTTCATTTCTTCTATCATTTAGTCCCTTAACTTTCCAAACCTTCCTACTATTTCAAACATTTCCTTTTTAATCGTATTGTTGCGTTTTAGCACTTTTTTTTTTCGATGGTACTCTGCTGTCACATAAGATGATTTTTCAATGTAATTACTCAGTATTAATTTATCACTACTTGAGACAGTCTTACCGTTTCTCCTCCTGAATTAGATCCTTTCTCATTCAGAAATGTTATTAGAGTCATCGTTCACGATGTGAGGAGCCCTCTTTCGAGTCCTACTATGGCCTCATGCCCTGGCTTGCTTTGCTCTTCAGGGACCTGAACATTAGAGCCCTGATGCAGCGCATCCCGATGCCGGTGATTCTTGGCACTAACAGCAGGACCGCCACCCGGCACGGGAGGAGCCTGGTAAACCTGTGCCGGGAGAATGTGTATCCGATCACTGATGCCAAGTTGCAGCAGTCGTGGAAGAAGATAGATGAGGCGAAGGATCTCCTGATGCTGGAGTTCCCTGCCGTGCACAGGCACGAGCTCAGCCTGGTGTCGAACAGGTTGGGATGCGAGGAGCAGGGGCTGGGATGGGCTTACTAGTGCCTCGAGTCCATGAGGGCCGCGGACAAGATTGGATCGGTGAAGCTTGAGCGCTGGTGATCCGAACATCTGACTGTGACAATAACTAATCGAATATCTTTGTTCCTTAACTGGGTCCGGAAGAAAGGGCTTCTGCTTGGCTCGTGGCCGTCATGTGACTCTCTGCTAATCGAAGCTTATGGAGTTTAAGACTGATGAAGCAATTCAATAAGAGACCAAAAGGATTTGGATAATGGATGCCTGATAGCTATCTTTTTCTCTCTGTTTCTTCCCCCTTAAACTAGCTTTTCTACTCAAGGTCCCCACGAATGGAAAGGGAGAATCCGATCCAGTTCATGTGCTATTTGAGTAGAGTGCCATGGATCAATCGGTACGGACGTTGTCTGGTAATGCAATTCAATCGTACCAAGCTGAGGCTCGAACTGTTTAAGTTTCAGCATCAAATTCCCTCAACCTGGTTCAGCTCGAGAGGATTCAAGGACCCTTAACGATGAGAAGTGTAAACTAAGCCCACCCAAGTTAGGTCAAGGTCTGTGCTGAAAAGCTTGGTCTACCTAACAGAGCAGAAAATCAGGGGAGAGTAAAAGGCTAGGACTTGCTAAAAGAGCACAGGCCGAGTCACGGGTCGGCTTGAATTGCCCCATGGCGGGATACGGGCCAGATGGGTTGATGGATCAGCGGACACAAATCCTTTAGATAATTGCTCCCCATTCCCGATCCATTTGCCATCCGAAACGAGGTAATTTCATGGATGCATGATGAGGAAGAACCAATTCTTATTAATGTAATTCAACGAATGTGGAAATGATTGATATCCTTCAGCATTCTAAACCAGTGAACTGTTTGTTTCCATTACAATAGAAATAGATGAATTTAGAGGTACACAACGGAGAAGGGAATACTATGTCTAGCTTCTTAGGGAAGAAATTCTGCTCGATTTAGACCGGAAAGAACCTGGACGGATTCGTTTCCTTGTCCACTGTCGATCATGCTTGCCATATCCGGTGTGGTCTCTTCTTCCTCATTCCCTACGCTCGTGGGCTCGCGGACAAGTTATTCTTCCTCTCTTGCACATAAAAGGCTCCAGGAACCAGAGGAGAGCGAGACAGAACAAGCACGATGGCATTGCTCCGAACCGCTATCTCTCTTCGCTCCATCGTCGCCGCCGTCCACTCGCAGTCGTTGCCGCCGGCGAAGTACGACGGGTTCGTGTACACGCCCCGGGGGGGGGGGGGGGGGGGGCAGTGTTGTCGTCCGGGACCCGGTTAGGATCGAGGCATTTCTGGACCCCCTCTGCCCCTACAGCAGGGACTCCTGGCCGCCGCCCAAGAATGTCGTGGCCCACTACGGTCCCCAAGTTTGGCTCATTGTTCACCTCCTCCCTCTGCCGTAAGTAATACGGCAACTCCGTGATTGATTCTCTGACAAAGTGCTATGCTTGTGGGGTTGCAGTTTTTTGCTGTCTTGGTGTTTGATGAATGTCGGAACCATCTAATTGGGTGCATTTATTGATTCAGTCAGATGTGGCGTTTAATTTACCAAAAAAGAGAAAGGGTTGTGGTGGTTTGATGCTGAAAGTTACTTCACGAATATAGTCTGCTAACTGTGAGACTTCAGGATGCATCACACTACTGGGTCATATCAAATTTTGCCCGTGCAGAGGAAAATTCAGAGGTTGTACATTGCCATTTAAGATTATTCGATTTGTCATTGTAATGTTTTTTTTTTCCTTTGCTTTGTTTTGTCAATATAATGTTGCTGATCAGTGTGGTGTAGTAAACTCAGTTGTATTGCACAAGTCTCTGTTCTGATCACTGGCATTGTTCGAATTTTCCTTGCAATTCTTTCTGTTTAGCGTAAGTCAGTAAACTATCTTGAACGATGATCCTGCGGCTATCATGACAATGCATATTCGGCATCTCGTGCTCTGCACATTGTAAACAAGCTGAATAGCTCTGCTATATTCCCCTTGCTGGAGCTGCTCTTCAAACGTCAGGTTTGCACCCACTTCTGTGATGATCAAGAACTTCTAGCCCTTTTTTTCTGTTCAAAGTTCCTTTCCTTCTGCATCCTAAATGTTTCGGATATCATCCAACAGGAGAGATACTATGGTGCCCAAACACTCAACAAGTCAAGAGCCTCCATCGTGAAGGATATTCACAGATTTGCATCACGGGTAGCTGACTATTCGGACATCAAAGCAGGGTTCAACAACAGGCAGACAGATCTTAAGACAAGGGTGTCCTTTAAGGTATCTGGCCTGCAAATGTAATGGTCATCAGAAATTATCTTACTCCACTCGCACTTTTGGCGACGATCGTTTAACCATTGACTCAAGGAGTCTACCTCCTCTGTTTGAGCAGTATAGTGCTTCGAGTGCAGTCTATGGTACTCTGACTTTCTTCCTCAACGGCTTCCTTGTGCCTGACAACGGCTCGCACTTAGACTACCACAGTTGGAGAAACTTCATTGACCTGATTGTTGCATGACCCGGGGGCTGGAAAAAGGAGACATCATCAGTTCAGTTTTTCTAGTGAGTTTAGCTGTGTCTTGTGACATGACTATGCAACTGTATTTTGCTAGAAATAAGGGTCTTTGTTGGTTGGTGCAGTTTGCATTTGAGAGGCCGAGACCGCCTTTGAAGTTCTTACAAGTATTATTCTTGATTCAGGACTAATTCCTAGCTTGGATATAATATAACCCTTTTAATAGCGAGTTGACATGGACACAACATGATTAATCTGTAAGATATGTGCATTCAAATTTGTAAACCAGTCCACTTACATGATTGATTCAATAAATTTACATGTCCACAAGACGATTAACATGCTTGGTTCATGGATGGCAAATTCTCTTCCAAGGACGGTTACTCATTGGATCTAAGGAAACAAGCCCCGAGCAGTTGTTGATTTTCACCATGCAAACACAGGAGGTCTCTGGGCATTGATTCACATTTGGTTCTCCCTGCTGTGTTCTTTGTCAATGGGCGAGTGAGATCTTAGAATATATGCTGCTGCATAGTCCGTTCTTCTGGATTGTTTGGTCCCATTTGAATTGGCCTCTCAGATTAGATAGAATGGAGCATATCATTGTACTGAAAATGGGTTGAAATTTTCCTGGAAGTAGACCATACTTTATGCATTCTACAAGCAATTATTTTCCTTGATCATGCCTGGTAACTTAGGAGCTCGAATAGGCAAGTGCTGTGAGATCGAACCCATCGCAGGCAGTGAAGGAAACTAATGGAAGAAAGGCAACACATCTCGCAGCTTGGACTTCAACAAAGGGCAGCACACTCTGAGCAGGCTCTAGCTCTTGATGCCCCGCAAACCTGAATCCTTCTCCGTTGCTGCAAATAACAGCATCAACACCTTATCCCAGGAGGAATTTGCATGTGGAAGTAGACTTACCAGCATCAGTGGCATGCTAAGCTCGCAAGACCTGGAGTTCTATTTCGATGCTGCAATCACATCTCTGGACGCCTGGCTCGGCACTGCGTGTGTCTGTAATAGGGGATTGATAGTCAAAGCGCGGACCTTCAAAGCTGTGGATACCTCATTAGCTGAAAGCAGAAGCATGTGCAGCCTTGGCGGCCATTCAATGTGCTGTGGCCTTAAATGCCGAATATCTATTTCCAACAGGGAGATGCACAGGATATAACAGAGGAGATTCTCCACTGAGATTCACCTACGAGTTCGGACATTATTCACCTCCATCGAGATTCTTTTCATCCCTAAAACATAGTACTTATCCGTCGAGGTAAAAACTTTCTTGCCCACAGTTTGATTAGATGGGTGATAAAATCTATTTTGCCGGGTCTATCCATGTCTCCTTGCCTTCCACGGTCTTCATGAGGGACGAGAAGATGGAATAGACCTTACTTTTAGCTATTCCACTCTTGCATGCTTTTAGTTTACTAATATACAATTGCCATTTGAGCGAAGAGGATGCCGAGAGACGACAACTACTGCCTGTCACCGGTCTTATCCTCGCTACGGCAAAAGCTTGGTCAATCCGGTCCGAACCACTTGATTGGTGAGGGATCCGGTCGGACCGGATGGAGAAGTCGGTTAGGGCAGTTTTCTCGCCAGGGCAACGGACGTGCTATATAAGGGTCAAGGTAACCCTAACTGAGAAGTTGGGCGTAAAAGAAGATACGAAGCTGTTGGAGAGGGCTCGGTCGGTCTGTGTTCCGTGGAGCAAGGTTCATTGTCCCCAGACAAAGGTAGGACGGTGTCTATCTCTTCAATACCTAAACCTGGCTTTGTACGCCGAGTTGTCGTTGCCCGAACTGCTTCGTGCTCGGAAATCGCTTTCCGGAGTGCGGTTTTGTGACTGTTATGTGATTATTTTGTGCGTCAGGGAGAAGATGGATCGGTACCAGAGGGTTGAGAAGCCGAGAGAGGAGACTCCCATAGACGAGAATGAGATAAGGATTACGAGTCAGGGAAGGATGCGCAGCTACATCACTTATGCCATGAGCCTGCTTCAGGTTTGTTCTGCTGCTATCATTCTTTATTATGACGTGTTCTCTTTGCTTATTTTTCCTTTCTGATATTGAGACTCTGTAGCTGGTTGTTATTTTATTCTGTAAACTTTCCCTTGTGGTAGCTAAAACTCAGCATGCGATTACAGAGGGGAATAACTTACGGAGAAATCTCTCTGTCCTTTCAATAAAGGGATATACGGATGCTAAGAAAAAAGGAAGAGGCCTCTGTTGTTGTTTAGTGGAATATGCTAGAAATGAATATTTTTTTTTATCAGACTGCTATTCTAAAAGCTTTGATGTTGTGAAGAGATTGTTCTTTTTGCAACTAAATACACTTCAAAAATAATGTTTTGGTAGAGTGCTAAGCAGTGTCAGAGAACCTCCATGTGTTGCTTTTGCTTTTACATGAAAGTGGCGTGTCAAACAGGTATTTGATTGTACTTAATACCTTTTATCAATTTGTTTTTGTCCTCGTGTCACATAGGAAAAAGGATCGAATGAGATTGTGTTCAAGGCCATGGGAAGAGCTATCAACAAGACTGTCACTATCGTGGAACTTATTAAGGTTCTTAGAAATCCTCTTGCATGTCATATTATTTCTCCAGTCTCCATTTTTACCTCTTTCTTTGTCTCTTTTCCTCATTGCCTGAGCTGATATTTGTTGGTTGCATAATGATTCAGAGAAGAATTGTGGGTCTTCACCAGATAACTTCCATCAGGTCCATAGACATAACTGATACATGGGAGCCGCTGGAGGAGGGTCTTGTCACGTAATGGCAATCCTGATCTTATGACTGCTTATCTGATTCAGTTGTGTTTAGGAACATCTGCTTGCTTTTTCTCATTGGATTGTGTTATGTTGATTTTCTTTTTCTCACAGTCTGGAGACCACAAGACAAGTGTCAATGATTACAATAACCCTCTCGAAGAAGGAACTCGACAAGGCTGCTGCTGGGTAGGTGCCTACCTCATTACTAATAAGTTTTTCTCCTTTAGTTTAGCATCTCAAATAGTCCGTCAATTGCATCTTGATGTGTTGTCATCAGTCATAATGTTAAATTACAGAGAATCAAATCTAAACTAGAATCTATATGCCCCTTGGGTTCCTGTTTTTTCGTTCATTTGCTGATATGAGCTCCTTTTTGGATATTGTAATGAAAAATGATTGTCAATTGGTTTTCTCCCGTCAAGAGATACAAATCATGAGAGCTTCTTTTACTTCAGGTATCAGCCTCCGTTACCTGCAGATCAGGTGAAAGCCTATCCAGAGCTTGAATATGAGGGAGGTATGTAGTTCTACATGCTGTGATGCATTCTTCTTCCATATGGAGTGTATGTTCTGCTGTCCTTACATTTTTCTGCTTTTACAACTTTACGCCCTAGAAGGCTCACCAAATGGCCGAGGCAGGGGTCGTGGAAGAGGATGGTCCAGGCATAGAGGTATTCCCCATCATGAAGTATTCCTGACTGCTTATATCTGAAGTTTCCAGTGCTCTGGATGAAAAATGTGGCCTTGTTTAATGGATTAATTTCAATATTTTAGGGAGTGGATATATGAATACTGGTTATGGGAATGCTGACTATGATGATGGAGGCTATGATCGCAACAGAGGTTATGCAAGAGGTAGGGGCCGTGGGAGGGCGCGTGGTTTCCGTGGCCGTGGAAGGGGAGGATACAATGGGCCTCAGACTGATGCTCATCAGGACAGAGGATACAATTATGAACCACCTCCACAGGGCCGTGGTATTATCCTATGTTCCTTCTATAAACATTGAAACATTTTTTAATTGGTAGGTGAACTCAAACTCAATTAACAATTAGCTCATGAAGGGTCATTAGTTGGTGGCAATGTTATTCCATTCAGATAGGGAATCACTCGAGACACTTGATCTTGATAATAAAGTGGGGAATGTAGAAGTTCTGTAAGATGTTTGTATCATTACGCTGTGAATAGATTTTCCAGTTTTGGGGTCTCTGAAACATGATTGTTGTCCATCTGATGCCAGCCAACTAGTGGAGTCACTACTATTAAGTGTTTCAAAAGAAGGACGATCTTAGGAAAAAAAAAATTGAGAATAATATTTTACTGCAGAAAATTAGGGGTGCTATTTGTCTTAAAATGATTAATAAGATGGAAGTCAGCAAATTATCTTATGAAAGTTTTTAACAGCCTCTGAGGGTCCGTTGGAGGGAAGCAAATTATTGTTTATCCATTTTATGTGCAATCTCTCCTGGACGACTCTTAACTGGTGCTATGCTTTAATATTTTAGGTCGTGGTCGTGGGAGGGGAGGACCAAGGGGGAGAGGACGTGGTGGGTACAGATCAGACGGCCCTATGTAATTGGTTGTGTGATGAGTTGCTTGCTGTAGGATCGCTCTGCCCTTTGTTGCTTATCATCCTCCTTGAATCTATTGGTGGGTTTCCTGTTGCTGCTGATGTTTTGTTTATTTTAACTTATAGGGCATTATCATGTAACTGATGGGTCGATCTGTCGTTCTTCCTTCTAGAATTGTATGATGATGAGAGGGTAGTTTGTTATTGAATTCCTTGAGCTATTCTTTTCATTTCCCCCCATGTTTGTAGCGCGGTAGGTTGATGAGAAAAGTCAAGAGCACAATTGTCTCAACTGTTCAGTGTTCTGGCTGTTAGAATTTGCCCTATTTATCCATTTAAATTATTCTTGCTTGGAAATTCAGCCCTGGTTTTTTGTTTCGTTGCAATATGGAAGATTCGAACTTTACATTGTGAATTATGATATTTGGTCGCAAAGCTTGTTCTAAGATTACATGAACATGTAATGCCGTACGCGAGAAAATAATAAAACTTTTTTAACCATAAGATATTGTCCAAAGAACGTAATTTATGTGGTGGACCGGTGGTCCAAAGTTCACTTTCGTGTATTTGCTAGTTGCCTGCGTTTTAGGTTGCGATTCGAAGGACGCTTGTGTTTTGAGCTATACTAGGTGTTGCCTCAACGGATGAGTGGTGAGTACTGGTTATTCGATTAATAAGATGTATTTGTGTTCGATCAGAAAAGCCTGAGTATTATGTGAGGGGACGATAGGTTAACGTTGAGAATGGGCTTGTGTTTTCACGTTAGGGGAGGACGAAGCTCGCATTTGCTTTGTACTGAGTGCGCATTAGATTGTTAATACCTTAGACAGGGGGTGTAGCACATAAATTATCGTAACATTCTGAAAGTAATGTACCATTTGAATGCCCACATCAATGCCAGCTTCCATGCAGATGACATATATCATGTGCTGTTCCCCTCGGATGAATGTTTAGATTAGACTAGACCGAAAATTTCTGGTACGGTAAATTTTTTTCATGTCGCCGTGTCGAAATTTTAAGATTGTTGGGACTGAGAAATGAGAATTTGGTACGTGAAAGTTGGATTTTGGTATGGGAAATGGCTCTGAAGTTTGGTTGTAATCGAGCTTTTGAACTAATACTAATCGTAAAGGTTACTAACCTATGTAATCTTATATTAAGATGAATTTGAGGATCAAGTAATTACAATTTGTGATGTGAAGTAGGATTTCAATGGAGCATATAAATGGAGGACGGTGATCCCATGCAACCTGGAACAAGGCCTCTTTAGGAACTTGTGAGTGAAAGGAAAATTGTACTGGTTATGATGAGCGTTTCGATCATAGTTTTTAAAATCGGACCGGGCCGGGAACCGGTCAAGATATGGGTTTATGAGTTCATAGATCGGACTGGGAGTTTAATGGGTCGGACTGAGATTCAATGGGTTGAACCGCATGTTTAATAAATAATATTAATAACATAACATTCCAATAAATTGATATAATATTATAATTTAATTATGATTTATAATCAAAATCATTAATATAGTTATAATGTTAGTCCCAAATTCAACATGAAATATAAATATAAGTNTAATTAGATTTATTGGTTCAAGTGAGAACCGGCCGGTTCAATTAAATTTGACCTCATTTAAATAATAATTGGATTTTTTGTGAGAACCGGACCGGTGTGAATTCCAATTTCACCCTTCTGGCAGCCAGTAATTACACTCTGGCGTTTCTCCCTCCCCATTCGGCGGATCCAAAATCCAGCAGCAGACGCACCAGGGATGGGGGGGTACTGTGAGAAGAACAGAGACCAACAGGGCCTTCCGACCCTGGTGACTGGTGAGTGCTGTTCTTCCTTCCTCTATTCTTATGCTATCAGGTTGCACAGAAGTCATGGTTGGGGAATCATTTCTTCAACTTGGTCTCCAATTACGAGACGAATGGATCCGGTTCACAGCCTGTCGCGACCCAGGTGCATCGAGTACGTACGTGCACGGCTGTATTGCAAAACCAGCCAGCACGATTCACATTTGCCCAGCTGGAGCAGGTACCTGTTCCTGCTTCCTCCTTCAAATGCGTTATTGATTTGTTTGCATTATTCTGCAATCGGCTAATGTTTCTACGGAGCTCTGGCTCGGGCTCTGCTCCCGGGTCCGTCCATCATGTGCAGGAATGTGATGATACAGTGCGAGAGTCCATTTCTTTAAGATGAAAACTGAAGCACAGTGAGTGAGTAACAATTTTAAATACCCAAGTGGAATGATCCATTGGAAAGTTGAATGACCCACCGGAAAGTCCCGACTGCAGGAGGAAAGACTTGTGTGACTCGGACGAGTTACGAGATTCAGTTGCTCGTTGGTGGTATGTTAATGCTAGGAACTTCACATCATATATTCTCCGTCAGATGGGTCGTGTGATGATTTGTCCTAAGTGCATGAGCCATTGTGAATGTGATCGAGTGAGTCTGATGGATAACTTATCTGTGGACTTGCTCATTGCAGAAGCGCCACAGATTTCGGTCGGCAGGTTATCAGATCTAATCACAGTCCAGTAATCAATTGTCTCATCGAAATGTCAAAATGAGTCATGTGCATTGAAACAGAAATCATGGGGGGAGCCCCGAATTGTATATTGTATATTGTATGGTCAAAAGGGGACGCCATGTGAAGTGCTCCTAGGCAAACATGTTTTCATCTGACCTAATAATTCCAATATGATTCCGAAATGGGTGTTTTGGAGAATAAAGATTTTAGTCTCGAATATTCTAAACAGAAAGAATTTTACTACTTTTATCGACTAAGAGAACTGCCATCTCCACAATCCATCGAAGGCTTCCAAGGGAACGCTATGAAAAAAAAAATTCTAACAAATTAAGGAGATTAAAAGTAAATTCTTGCATTTAAATACCGAATATTATATATGAAAAAAAATATAATCTAGGATATCTTTACCTCTAGTTAAATCAATATGGTTCCTATTTAATTAGTTAATATCTATTAGATTTCTATATAGTAAATAATACGGATAAGTAATTTTAAAAAAATCCAAGGAAATCATTTGTGGGGAAGTGGGTGATGAAATATTCTCGGCTCTTAATTTGGGAATTGCATGTGACCATTTGGGAGAGCAGTGGAGGAGAATAGAGTTTTATAGAACGTGGGAATGGTTCGAAATGCAATTATTGAATTTAATTCAACTGAATTTATTATAAATAAATAAATAAATCTGCAACTATGAAATTCAATGGAACTGAATATATAACAAAAAAAATTAAATCAATTAATAGGATTATGCTTGTTATATATAGTGGCAGCTCTGAGCGCCCGTCTAAGCCAAGCCAGCCCATAGAGATCCATAAGACTTTCTCTCCCCTCTTTTCTCTTCCCAGCTGGGTTCTTCCAGAGGAAAGCATGGCAGCCTCCATAGCTGCGCTGGTGCTGCTGCTTGGGAACTTCTACTTCAACTTCAAGACCATCGATGGCTTCACCGCCTCGGGTTGGTCTCCAGCCCACGCCACCTTCTACGGAGGCAGCGACGCTTCAGGGACAATGGGTACTTCACCAAAAATCCCTCCCCTGGATATACTACCCGAGTATGGGCTGTACACTCATAATTTTCCTGGACATTTTGAATCGAACTTTGACATTCTCAATGGTTCGTTGCAGGGGGAGCTTGTGGCTACGGGAACCTGAACCAGACGGGCTACGGGACAAGGACGGCGGCACTAAGCACTGCTCTGTTCAATGATGGGAACTCCTGCGGCCAATGCTACAAGATCGTCTGCGACTACAAATCTGATCCCAAGTGGTGCAAGAAGGGAGCCTCTGTGACCATCACCGCGACCAACTTCTGTCCCCCAAACCACGCGCTACCGAATGACAATGGAGGGTGGTGCAATCCTCCCCTTCAGCACTTCGATATGGCGCAGCCCGCTTGGGAGAAGATCGCCATCTATGCCGGAGGGATTGTCCCGGTCCTTTATCAAAGGTTTGATACTTTTTCTGATAGATCATGTCATAAAACAAATAATAAATTATACCATTATCAAACAAAACTAACTTTTAAAACAAACGGTTATATTGACTTCCAACTCCATGGTTGCATCGGAGCCCAGGTTTGACTTGCTGTGCAGGGTCCTGCATTTACTGGGACTTGTTTGATGACCAATAGACCGAACTGAGGGCCACGATCGTGGTCTAATCAGGCGAGATCTAACCGGGGGTTTGGCTCTTGCAGGGTACCGTGCAAGAAGAGGCACGGGGTGAGGTTCACCGTTAACGGGAGGGACTACTTCGAGCTCGTGCTGGTCAGCAACGTGGCCAACGCCGGGTCCATCAAGTCGATGGCCGTAAAGGGCTCGAAGATGTCTGGGTGGGCAGCCATGTCGAGGAACTGGGGGGCCAACTGGCAGTCGAACCTCTACCTCAACGGGCAGTCACTGTCCTTCCGGGTCACCACAACTGATGGAGTGACTAAGATCTTCCAGGACATCGTGCCGTCGAACTGGCGGTTCGGACAGTCCTTCACCAGCTCTGTCCAATTCTAAGGCAATGTCAAAAGTCAGGAGCCTCCCGAAAAGGTCGACCCGACCCGATGATTATATGGGTCTCATCGATGATGTGAGTCATCAAGTAAGAGCTCAAAATGGCCGAGGCGTGCCTGTTGTTTTAGTTAGAGCAGCCCGCTGGCGCTGACTCCGAACTTTTTCGAGGTCCGGAGGATACTAATTGTCTTTCGTTCTTCATTTTTTGTCCCCTTCCCTTCCTTGTATGGTCGGGTCAGGTGTAATCGAATCTTCTTGGAGCTTAAAGCTCCAGGGACTCCAGGCTCCAAGAAATCGAGCAAAACTACAAATACCGTTTAATCTTTGTGAAGATTGTGAGGATTCCTACAGCAAGATGATGTCACTGTGATCTGTTGTTCACCATTCATAATTAGCGCACTTTTCGTTTTCTCGCTTGCTTCCAGTTCCAGGTCCGAGCGCGAGCGATAGCTCCTGGTCGCCATAAACGAAGTTCTGGACCAACTACAAGGCTGCGACTACGTACAGTGCCAATTCATGAGCGGCTCACTCACATTTGGCAAACAAACCGGGCTAGTTTTATCTAAGGTGAGTTGCGCAAGGAGAAAATTTATGACTGAGACAGAGTTTTCTTCTCTAGAGACCAATTTAATCAGAATTGGCACTAATTCGGGGAATAATGAACTTCCAAATACGCGGTTCTGCATGCCGAAAATGAGTTGCTTGTAATTAGAGCCTTTAAGAAGTTGGGCATGTTGGGCCATGGATCGATGTGAATCCCGACCTGGCAATCGGGCCTTCATACTCACCGAAGCCACACTGCCAAATCTTAACTGAGGCAGATATAAAACGTCTCAAATCGCATTAGTAATTAGCCTGACTGAGATACATCTGAGACACCGACACGTTTTTTGCACGGAAATAATGACTAAATGCACCCAACATACCATCCTGATATAGCTTCTCCTGTAGGCCACGCCATCTATGGCATGAAAAGATTATATATCCCGTTCGAGTTCTCTATCCTTAAGAACTGATCGGTGTTACGACTTACTATGTAGGTTTTTGCCCGATTACAGTGGAAGCTGACACTGGCATCATTACTTCCGATTCCAATCGCACCAGTTACCGGGGAATAATATGATGTCAGATGGTTACGGATCATAATCAGTTGCCTGAATCACTGCAACCACGGCCATTGATGTCGTCGTCCTTGCAGCCATCTTCTTGCACTGAGATCTCTCGGAGGATACACCTTCTGGACTTGTCAATGGCGAGCAGGCACAAGTAGATGTGTTCTTCTAGCTCCTCCAGCTGCTCCATGAAGCACAGGCTGTTCAGGTCGAGCTCCCTCACGACTTCCTTGAGAATCATCGTGTCGCTCTTCGAGCTCTTGGCCCCCAAATCAGCCCACTCTCGGGTGTGCTCCACCTCGTCCTGGAGCCTCCCCACGAGGCTGCCCATCGTGCCCATGTCATTGATCAGTATGTAGAGCCCTTTCGCTGCCACATCAAGCTGTGAGCTCAGCCTCCTGTTCTGGTGGCTCTTGCTGTTATCTGATGATCTCTTATGGCTAGGGCAAGAAGACGACCACGATTGCCTGGAATTGATGAGTTTCTCCTTCTTTCTAGAGAACAAACCTAAGCCAAAGCAAGAGGACATTAATCCTGGGGCAGCCACGATTCCGATGGCCCCATGGACCGCGAGCACAACAGATGAGATCCCTAGAACCCCACATGAGAGCACCAAGCAACACGCTCCAGCTCGTTCACCGAGTCTAGAAAGCCTTGCTTTCATTCTAATCCTCTTGCACTTCCGGGTGAGCCCACGGAGGAGGATTATGTGGCTCTCATTCATGTCGGTGAACTTTGCCGGGCTGATGACTGATAAGGGATTCCTGAGCAAGGAGAATTCTCCCAGCTCTCGGGAGATCGTCTTGCATTGCTTGTCCGTGTAACTGCTTGAGCAGTCGTCATAGGCCCCCCTCCCGCCCAGCCGGGTGACCCTCCTGATCCGCCTGTAGTTTACTCGAGTCTGGTGGACGCCGATGAGGAGGAGCTCGCACACGTCGCATGCATCGGAGCTCACCTTGAAGTAGTCCACGAGGAGGCGGTGGATATGCAGGCTCTCGGCCATGGCTGCTAGGGTTATCCGGTTGGGCTCGAGCAGGGTCTCGGAGAGGTGGGCTATGAAGAGATCTCTTGAGGACCGCGATGAGAGGAGGCCGACGCTCGGCCATCTCGTGGATAACTGGGATTGGACTCTGCTCCAAAGCTCTGCGTACGATTCCGTTCTTAGGGCTGCCTTGTATTCTTGGCTAACGCTTGATGGCCTTGTAAGGGCTATCCCATGTTCTTTTGGAGAGGATCCCTTCCCTAAGAAATTGAAAAACAAAAATTAACGTGAAATTAATTAATAAAAAAGGTGTAACACGTGCTCACTAATCTACCATTTTTTAACCGAATTTCATTGAAAATTTCGCTAACATAGATTCAAATCGGATTGATTTACAAAAAATATAAAACCCTAATTTTTATAATTCACAAGATTTAAACAAAAGATATCACTCAAAGAAAGAGTAGTTAAATTATCTCCACTAGCTCATCTTGGAAGTTACAAAGTAATTCGGACTAAACGAATTTGTCATATTGGGGTGACCGGCTTGATTCATGAACTATAGATTACTCGAATTCGATCTTAAGACGGTTTGAGCTAAACCCATCATCCACATCCTTCGACGGAACAAATGGAAGTATAAACCGGGATTGGCGAGGTGGTCGGGAGAGACTAACCGGGATCCACGGGCAATGGAGACTTCGACCGGAGTCGCCCGAACTTCATCATCGATGATAACGATGATCCGGCAGCACCACCGAATGGCGAACAATCTGTTAGGTCCGATGTCGACAACCGGGAAAGCAACCTGGAGATCGATGATTGGATGCTGTGGAGATTACGCCACGAGGGAGATTGTTGTCTTGAAAGAGAGGAGAAAACGAGAGGGAGTTGCCAAAGGGGAGGGAATTTAAGCCAAGGAACCCATTTTGCGGGAGGTACTTATATATATATATATATATATATATATATATATATACGTACATGTCTATATGAGCACGCAGCACCGCCTCGAAATTAGGTTACGATGTCTTTTTCCGCACGACATGCCTGCCCTCCACGACCCTCACACGCGTGGTGTTGGAGATTATCTTTGGATTGATTAATTTTCCCAATCGTAAGGGAAGCACGCACGTGGGTAAAGAGTACCATTTAGTCCGTCCGACGCCCATACGTGGCTCTTGGGCCGGATCCCGAACCATTTTCCTACCGATCCCGACTTAGGGCAATCGAAGAGTGGTTGTGGAGTGGAGCTGGTTTTGGCATTTCATAATAACACCACGGACCCATCAATCAGAAGTGATACTCTTAAGTGCGATTGAGATCATTAGACCGTACAAATATAATGGTGACACTCATTACAGTTTTCTTTATATATATATATATATATATTCACCAACCATAGAGAACAGCACCATATATGGATTAAGAAAGTGCAAAAGTAGTGTAGGTCTTGTTAGATCGGAGGGAAACTGTAAAATGAATGTTATCGATTTGATCTATCTTATATTAAACCATGCTCGCCTCAATCCGTCGTTGCTCTTTATTTCTGATATTCGATTCCCTTGAATATATTTTCTACATCCACCCAAGATTCAAAACGGCTTTCGAGCACATGTATGCGTACAATATATCAATGCAAATATGCTATACACCGGCAAGGCATCACAAATCGCCATGGATTTGAATAATGATTGCTTCTCGGCTATGAATTAGTAGGGCAAATAAGGGAAACCAAAAATAAAAATAAAAAATCGAAGAGCTGACATTATCGTTAGTTCTTTGCTTCCACTCCTCAACCTTCCCATCCCTTGATTGGCCACAAACTAGTTTGGCAACCTGAATCTGAAACGGCGTGTTGCCACGTGTCCGACACCCAGATATGACTTCCGCGTCGGAGTTTCCACGTCACCGAGGCAGGCCCTCGTCCACAAATTGCTCCCTCATGCAAGGCTCATGACCCAGCTGGAGGAGAATTCTTTCCATTGACAGAGATTTCCATCAAGTTTCCATCCTCCAGAAAGGTCACAAGAACATTTAGCTGATACGCTTTAAATATGTGTTTTTTTTTCCAATTATATAAATGACTCATCGATCTAAAATGTGATAGTAAAAATAAGAAAAGAATAAATGAGCATCGGAGAGTTATACGATGAGAATCAAATCTACAACTTTTTAGTTGTTCAACTGAAAGTAACACTATTGTATCAAACTCATTTCTCTTAAATATGCATTAGTTAATATCAAAATGCGATCTAATATTAAAAATATGTAAAAAAATTATTATAATTTTAAAATAAAGGTGAATACCATCACTTATTATATTAAAATTTTAAATATAAATACGATTTGACCTTGTGGACCGATCAACAAATTCATTATAGGAAGGGCTGCTACCTATTAAGATCATGGAATATTTGATTGGTTCTTCACATAGTAGGATATGTTGCGCCTTTTGTCTCTCTCTCTCTCTCTCTCTCTCTCTCTCTCGGATCTCCTTCTAAATCCTCTTCCTCTCTCCTAGATCCACGGGTCTCAATGGAGAAGGCAAGTGGAATCCCCTTTGAGTATCTATCTTGGAAGTCACGTGGGAACTGGTATGCATCATGCGGAGGATTGCAGGTGCTCTAGAATCCCCCATTTGCTAATTGTTAATGTACGTAAGAGATGTGATTCGATTGTTTACAGCAGTCAAGTTTTAAATCCCGATTTTGCTCATATTTAGCACCCCAGCCTCATTATTACACAAAATGCAGTCTAATAGTGATCGGGATGTCTGACTCTCACATAGGAGATCATGTTATCGCTTGTCACACTCTTCATCATTCCTGCCTGCTTCAATATCAAAAATAAATTGACACGAAAGGTAAAGAAAGAGACTGTATAGGGGCTTGAAGTGAATCAATCAATGTTGAGAGTAAATTCTTCTGTTATGCGGGCAGCGCGTTGCCGTCCAAGAATCGCACCGTTGCCTACAATCCTTACTTGGTCGACAATACAGCCAGATGCCATGAAAATGAAGTGCTTTGCAAGAGAGATCATCGACCCGGATGCCGTTCCAACACTCTGAGAACTGTCTTCCCAATCCCTTCTACTGACTCGTGATCAATGTTGGAAAGCATCCTATTGCAAGAATTTATTCACTGTTTAAGGATGTGAATTTGTCTTTCACTCTCGTTTTTTTTTTCCTTTTGTCTTTTTCCCCCTCCGCTTTTTCAGCCACCTCCGCCTTGAACAATGCCGCTGTCTCTTTGGCACGTTCTGAGGACTTTGATACCTTATTTTTTAGCATGAACTTGTCTTACAAGGGACGCTAACTTTCTCAGTTTCGAAACTCATTGTTGTCGCTCTGAGTGGATCGTAGTCGTATGCTTCGCCCGCCTTCACAAACCTTCCCTTCACCCGCTTCCTCGTGTCGGCCCTGGCTTTCCGTGACGCGTACCTTATCTGCTTCCCAAACCTGCACACACCCAGAAATTGAAAATTAGTCTGTAGATCTGATAGTGTACATAAAGTTCCGGCAGATTCTTTGAGTAATTTCAGAATGAAGAAGTTGAGCCGTGTACATTCGAGTTTTCTTCTTCTCGTTGTATCGCATCTTGGCTTTGTATCTCGCCTGTGGAGAGCTGCTGTCGAGATTCGGGTCCCATGGTGACTCGACTGATAAGAGCATCGGAGACAATCCGCAGTCCTGGTAATCTGAAGTGCTGCATTCACCGGTCATATTTGACAGTGACAAGGACATGCTCGAGGAGGGATACCCCAAGCTCATGTTCCGGTGGCCGTTAGGAGGATTCATAAGCATACTACTGCTAGTACCACAGCCACCTCCTCCGTTTGCGTACTGCATCCGAAGAATTGAATTCGCATGCTGAGAGGGCGGAAAAGCCACACAGCCGGGCTGCAGCGAAGGCGATGCCTAAGGAGGGCAAGAACGAATGGATGAATGATGTTAAGGCAAGATCATGGAATGGGTGTGCTGTATCGAACAAACGATGCCGAGGAAAACATTACCCAGGTCATGAGTCGAGTCGAGGCTAACCTCTATGGCATTCTCAATTGGTCCATTGGTCTCGGAGGCTGACAGGTTCTTCCCCATTAATAGACACTCCACATCTCCTTCCTCAAACTGGTACCGAGCTTGATCACTCTCGCAATCTAACATGTCATTACCATTTCCCAGATCCGTTAGGCCGTCCATGTTGAGATTCCGACAGAGATCGTTCCCATCATCTTGAACTTCGAGGTTCTTGATACTCAAACAAATGGATGGTACCTAGAACAGGAGAAGATTTTGAAAAGTTTGCATTTGAAACGGAAAGTCGGACCAGTTGGAGGTAAATTTATTATGGAGCCTACCTGAGGTGGAACAAGGTCCGGAGATGTAGACTGCGCTAATTGATCTTGAGCGAACTGCATACAACTCAGGTGCGGTGCCGTTGTGTGGCTCATTGGGATGCCCAGCCACGACTCAATCTCAGTCAGTTTGTTGGGGCCAACGGGTCCATAGGAAACCTCACGCTCGTTACCCTCCAAGATGCAACTCAAGCCATTGTATGAACACCAACCGCTATCAAACTCGCCTGCAGAAGGGGGTTGGTTGAGATTCGAGGCCCAGATGCTCGATGACTCGGCTGTGGAAGGGCAGCCCGAATAGCAATTCACAGCCTGCCCGGAGTGGCTTGCGCCAGAGCTCCGGGGATCACTCCAATCACAGCCCTGACAGAGAGCTAACTTCTCATTTGAGCACTGGACGAATGCGGGCTGAGAGCCGCACTTTTCACACAGCAATGAACGGGAGTGGCGATGAGCCAAGGAGTTGGCCGAGTGGATGTAACCATCACACTGGAGGCACAGCTGAGCCGAGTCAGACTCGCAGTAAACCATCGCCTTGGCGGCCTTACAGAAGTCACATAGAGGCTCCATTAAAGCTTTTCAGTAGTCTGCCCCTCGGGCCACATCACACGAGCACTAATTAAGCAGGAAAACGAAAATAGAAAATCGAAGTAAACTTCCTTTGAAACGATCAGATTGTCCAACTGCAGCCTTATCTGAATCAATCCACATCAAGAAACTGAGAATCCATTGACATGTGGTCGTTTCGAGAACAGGATAGGTTTGGGAGAGACGGGCAAAGGGAAAGGACTCTTAAGTCGAGCTGAACTGGAGGCAGAGCAGGGACATTGGTGCGCTGTTTCTATCTTTATGGCTCTCAGTGACTCTTATCCTTTTCTCTGATGTGTAAGAGGCCAGCTTGTTCAAATCGGTTAGGTGGGTCAAATTTCATCACGTTTTATGTGAGTTCTCCTGAGTTCGGCCACGTTGATTCAGTGGTATTCAAGAGAATGATACTGTGGTCGCCGTGTAAGGCGCCATTCTAGTATCGGGATGGCTGGCCTTGTTACTCGGACTTACATCTCCCCAAAAGGAAAACTGTGATTTCCCGTCGCAAGCATCGGACAGGATTCCCCCTGAAACCGGGCGGATCGGCCAGTCTCTGTCGGAACTCCGCCGGCCAACAGTCTCAAGGTAAAGAACCATGCTCCACTGGGGATGATGGGGTCCGGATACTATACATTCTCTATGAAAATGGATTTTACCTTATATATGACCAAATCCACACATGATGATCGGTGCCTTAACCATGTTAAGTGAAGGAACCGGACATGATCTAGAACCTACATCGTGCATGCCACAAGTTCCAATACCTTTTGTAACACGGTCGTTTTTTCGTGCAATTAACCATGGGCGGCGCACGATAAAATTTAGCAATTTATATATTCTATTAATGTGACAAAGTTAATTTTTAAGTAAAATTTTTGTGGTATGGTATGTTCGATGCTTTTCATTGAATTCTTCTAAGCAATTGAATGCTTTTGACGTGATAAATGGGTAAATAGGCACCACAACCATTATATCAAATAAAAATAAAAGTCTATCCAATTAAAAATTCAAAATAAAGATACTCCGGTGTCCGGTTCCAGCGGTTCCATGTACAAATGTCACCCACTCGAATTTTATTAAAATCTAATGATGACTTATACACTTTCACACCAGCATCCGTGCACATTCCTTGTCATGTCATAGATAAGGTAGCGGGCGGGGATCGAGCCCGCTACTTTCTGTCGAGAATCTTACGAGAATTTATGTTAGAAGTTCTTATGGCAGTCTATCGATATTCGCTTAATTGATGCAGTTCAAACAGTTTTCCAGCGGAATTTTCCGACCGATTTCTAACGTCATATTCGATAACTGCAGCAGCGGGAAGACTGACTCAAGAAGAGTAGACAACTATTGAACAAAACATGCAAATGTTTTGACCTGATAATGTGAGTTGATGATCTTCATTAACGGGTTCGTTTTGGCTTCTTCTTCTTCTTCTTCTTCTTCTTTTTTTTTCTGGGGAGGATTGGCACCGGGAGGCTTCAAGGTGAGATAGTGATTCAGGAATGCCAGGAGCAACTATGCAAAGCTCGGGAGCGAATCAAAAAGTTTGCTGACTAGAGAAGGAATGAAAGGTGAGTGCAAATAAGAGGTTGGGTGCATCTGAAACTCCTTCCTTGTAGGCAGCTCACACTCAGCTCTTGAGCTCATCCCCAAATTATCTCCTTGGTCCAAAGTACATTGCCCCCTTCTTGGTCCTCTGGGACCACCAACCTTAGCTCCACTGACTCCAGAGTGGCTTGATGATGATTTTCTGCCACAATCTCTCGCAATTCTTGAGCGGCATATGGTTCCTTGGGGACGCTACACTCTGCAACGATATCCTCCCTAGATTTTTAGCCTAGTCACTGCACTCGTTTTTCCACTGTGACCAAGGTCTGGAAATGTACTGTTATTCATAAGATAATATCATCTTACAATTGAATTGCTATCCATATTTGTTTGCGGTTGTGTTTTGAAGTATAACGTCCCTGAAGCAGAAGTTATTCCCCTCTGAATCTCCATTTCACTGCTTCTCTCGCTCTCTGAAGGTGTCCTTTTGTTCTTTTATATCCGCATCTGTGATTTACTTTTATTTTGACAATATGTTGCTTTGATGTTGCGAGCTAGCTCAAGGTTCTATCCTTTCCTAGTCCACGGTTAGGATTGAATTTCCTTTTATTTCTATTCCTAATTTGTGAAGTTTTGTGATATTTTTGTACCGCAAGTACCGGCATCCTGTAGTGCAGTCCCTATTTTTCCTCTGTAAAATCTCATGGTCGAATGAAGGAAAAGTAAACAATTGGTTGTTCATGGTGTCCTGGCCTTTCCCCTCCTCCTTTATCAAATACAATTTTCATTCTTAGAAGACACTGCTGCCCTTGTTTTGGTCCTCACTGTTTCTGCATATCACTTGCCAGAGGCCTTGTTTCTAGTCGCTCTTTCCCCCTCCCTCCCCCGTGAAAGAAGCCATAATATATTGTCTGTCTTGATGTTCTGATTCTGAAGGCACAGTAATATCTGCTTCTTTGTGACCTAGACATCTTACAGTTTATTCTCTTCTACTCACGGGTTTTGTGAAGAGATACTCCGAATCTACTGACTTCCCCTATTTATCTCTGGGCAAGCAAGGAGGTTGATGTCGAGGTTCCCGTAGATGATGACGAATCAAGTGATGAGGATGAATCAAGTATGCCGTTTCAACCACTTGATCAAAACGTTTTACCTGTTATTGTGCCATAAGAGAATGCCTGCATGAATTCTCATGATTTTGTATGTGATTAATAGCTGAAAGTAGCATCTAAATGGAATGGGAAGAATTTGCTGAGAAAAAAAACGTAAGACAGAGACGGTGAAGGAGTCCAGAGCGCCCTAACTATGTTAAAGCCACATGGTCAATGCAACCCAAAAGAAGTCACGGATGAAGAGTACACAAAATTCTATCGCTCTCTGGTTAAGGTAACAAATGACATCTCGTGCATCCCCTTGGCTTGTAAACCTCGTACCTTTCCTTTGTATCCTCTTATGTGGCCTCTGTTTTGTGCCGACTCATTATCTGCATTGACTCTTTGATAATTAACAGGATTTCAGTGATGGAGTCATTTTACTATTGAAGGTGATGTGGAGTTTCAAGGCGGTCTCGTTTGTGCCTCCTAAGTCACCTCACGATCTCCACGAGAGATCCAACTTGAAGTCATCTGTTAGATGTGTGTTCATTTCTGATGAATTTGATGAGCTCTTGCCTAAGTATCTGAACTTGTCGAGGGTTTTTACGCCGTGTGATGTCATCTAGTTAATTCATATCGCTTGGGTGGATGGGTCTGAAACTTTTTGATTATTGGTTGCAGGGTCCTGTTGATTCTGATAGTTTACCACTCAATGTCTCGCGTGAGATGCTTCAACAACACAGCAGCTGAAAAAAAAAAAAAGGAAGAAGCTTATCAGGAAGGCCCTTGATATGATCCACAAGATTGCAGATCGAGGATGACCCAGACGAATCCACTGACAAGAACAAGAAAGGTACTCATGACCTTTTAGCTGTTCCTTTGGGAAATTACCGTGATATTACACTGGTGCATATTTGAATATAACTGTGTCATGTTAGCAGCTAACGCTCTATCATTGCACTTTTCTCCTGCTTTCCCTCGTAATGCTGATCTTTTTTATTTCTGGGTGGGGATGCAGATGTCGAGAAGCCTAGTGAGGATGATGAGAAGAAAAACCCATATACAAAGTTCTGGAATTGACTTCACTGGACCAGTACGATTCACGAATGAAGCAGGGCCAGGACATTTTCTGCATTACTAGAACCAGCAAGGAACATCTGGGGAGATCTCTCCATTGTTGGAGAGGCTCAAGAAGATGAACTACGGAGCATGTTGTTGGCAGCTAGTTCTCCCGGAGCTTTCGGTGGAAGTTGTCCTCGATTCTGGGACCTTGGATTAATCTTTTGTCTTCGCCCTTATTTTATTGACTATTTCAGGTGATCTTGTTTACGGATCCTGTGCACGAGTACCTAATGCAATATCTGATGGATTTTGACGACAAGAAGTTCCAGAACGTCTCCGAAGAGGGTCTTAAACTCGGGAATGAACCAAAGGACAAGGACCTGTGGAAATCAATCCAAAGTGGTGGAAATGTGTTCTCGTCAAGGACGATGTGAAGGCGACCAACCGCTTGGACAACCAGACTCTGCGTGGTAAGTATGGCTGGAGCGTGCATATGGAGAGGATCATGCAATCTCAAACTCTATCAGACGCGAAGCAGCAGGTGTATATGCACGGGAAGGGGTTTCCCGAGATCAACCCTAAGCGCCGGCGGGAGAGTCGCGAAGGATCCTGAGGATGAGAGTGATAAGCAGACCACACAGCTTGTGTCTCATGGAAGGTGGCTTCGTGCTGAACGACCTGACTTTGCATCCCGTGTCTATCTGCGATTCCATCAAGTCGAGCCACGACATCAGAATCCGATGCCACCGTCAAGTGTTGAGGAGGAAGACGGGGCCGCCGAAGAAGCTGAGGCAGAGACCGAGACAAAAGAACCGCTGGAGGAGGAAGAGGCTTCAGCTTTTGCAGTGAAGGGTGAGCTCCACGGTGGGTTTGGAAAGTGCAGCCCTCTGTTCTGCCGTGGAAATATCCATTTTAATATCATATTTATTAAATAATAAAAAATTATAAATTTATAAAAAAGAATGTACCATCATTTTAGAAACATCCGATCTCTTATAAATTCACAATAAATTCAATATGATATCATAGTCGGTGGACTTGTACCTTATTTGACCCGTGTTCGGAAGCTTGGCTCCTAGCTAGTTAATATTACGCTCGAGTATGAAAGAAATTTGTCCGGTTCGTGACTAGTTGTCCCCTTCGTCCGAGATCAGAAAAAGAATACTGGCTCGTATATAGTTGTTGAGTGCAAATATTTAATTACATATGATAAAGTGGACCGTATTACCACGTGAATGGTACTAAGATATATGATTTTATATCGATCAAATAAAAAAAAATTATAAACTTATAAGAAAATTGAGTATTATTACTTATTAGTTTAAATTCTTAAGTGAAGATGAATCCGATCTCTCCTACCTTCCCGACGAATTCAATTATCCTTTGGATTTCACAATGTCATTAGCGCGGCCTTGTGAGAGACTCCGGAAGCACCGGGCGATGCCATCCGGTCTTCTCAATTTAGTAGAGCAGTACACCGTCAGTCACCCGAGATTATCCTTTTAACTCAACGGTGATATGCTCGTTCGTTTTATCGATCAACATTCGACAAGGCCGAGTGAGATTGTATACCGTCTGATATGCCTGCCTGTTTGCGACCAGTCGGAGCTCGGATCTACGCCGATGTTGTCACACATGCCCTTTTAATCTTCAAAGGAGGAGCGAAATTAGCCTCTGAAGTAATGTCTGTCCACTAACAATTTCTTATTCATTTGAATGCCTAAAAGTCGAGAGTTTTAATCATGAAGAAAAGTGCTAATACCCCAATTAAACACACACCTTGGCCAAATTTATTTTGAGTACACAGATTGCTCATAAATTTTATTTTATTTATTAATTTTAATACAAATATTTATTTTTGGTTAAATTATACTATGTAATATGTTAATTTTATTGATATGAGTAGTAGTATTTGATGTAGCACAGTTTGCCAAATGAACAATAATAAATTTAATAAATGACGCATAGTTAGTACATGATTATGAAATATGTTAAATTTTAAAAAAAATCATAATTTATATTTAATTAAAATATTATTATAAAAAAATTATTAAAAAACATTGCAATATAAAAGGACGACATTTGAAAAGTTTTTCAAACTGGAGCCAAAATATCAGAATTTCTAAGTCAAGTCAAACAGTTTAATTTCATTATTGAAGTGCTGATGTGGCGTGTGTTGCTTGACGTGGCGTGGTGGTCCACATTGAATTGTCAGCATTTCTAATTTTTTTTAATTTCTAGTTTTTTTTGTGTGTAATTTGTCTGTTTAATTTGGACGATCCTGATGTTAAATTCAATTATTAGTTTTCAGCAAATATGTTTCCGACACGTTATTTAAGGAACATCATTCTCGTATTAATTCCGGTTTAAGCCAAAAACCTAAATCAAACCCATCACGATCCGACCACCCAGAAGCTAAGCAGGGAGGGAGGGAGGGAGGGGGAGAGAGAGAGAGAGAGGACGCTCCGAGTCTGAGCTAAGCTTTCGCGAAGAGAGAGAGAGAGAGAGACCGAGAACACGAACGTGATACACTCTTCTCCGGTCGGAGGCCATCGTTTACGAACCCATTGTGAGGCTTTTCCTGCGGTAGCTGTGTTTCAGCTAGGGTTTCGGTTCGTTCGTGAAGGTAAATCGGCTGTTGAGTTTTTTGAATTGTTTCTGCGTAATCGTCCTTGTTTTGGGTTAAAGGCATCGTGTGATTCGTTTCTGGTATAGTCCTCGACGCGTGGTTTTTCATGGAGATTTAAAATTGTTTTGATTTTGGGATTCTAGGGTTCGGTGTTGTACTCATGTTGTTTAAATAATTTACATTTTTAAACATTTGGAGGGAAGAAGCTTGGTGGTGATAGATTGACCAACTTTATTCTCAAAAGCTGGCGGATTGATGCAGTAGCGTGTTCGGGAGTTATATACTTGTATTGATCTGAAGGTTTATTGATTTTAAAAGGGTTTAGATAATTCATTTTTTCTTGAAATCCCAGACAATTCGATGTTTTCGTTGAGCCTGACCTTTTAGCCATCTCTATTTAGGTCGAGTTAAATGGTAAATTTGTGATATTTGATTTTAATCATAGCTTATGGTTTTCCTCTTGTCATATTATGCAGGCGTCTTTGGATTTTTGTTCTGGCCCTGATGATATTGGGTTGTAGGAGGACATGTATCAAATTGCAGTTTTATGATTGTGAAGAGCAATGACGCTAGAGGATTTCTTTACTCTAACTGAGATGAAAGATGGGCTCACTGCTACATCTCGTGTTGAGGAGCTGGTTGCGGTCATGGAGAAAGAGAAGGACAGTGTTGTGAATCCTGGAGATGCAATTAGGCAATGGACTGCTGTTGCTAGCATCATTTATGCGACTGACAATAGAGATTGTCTTGATCTTTTTGTTCAGCTAGGTGGAGTTTGCTTCATAGATAGGTGGCTTAGGGACGCTGAGGAATTTGGCTGCAATAATGGTGATAACTTTGTAGAAGAGGCATTAGTTGCCCTATTACGTGCTCTAGAGAAGTTATGTATAGACAAGGAGAGATCATTTTCTTCAGGTGTTCGGGTCACTGTCAAGCACCTTCTTGACCACCATAATGTCAAGGTGCAGGATAGCGCTAGAGCAGTGTTTGATAATTGGAGTTGTGAGGATGGTGATGCTGTATTCCAGCAGATGGAGAACTGTATGCCTGTTAACAATGGGCCTTCAGTCAGTGGGGAAGTTGGAAGAGAGATTGTGGAAGCAGAATGCCATCCTACAAGTAGCCCTTCTCTTGGAGAGAAAGATAACATGGAAAGTTTTGATTCAGAAGCTACACGGGTCGATAACTTGCCATTACATAGTTCAGATGTCACTACTCAAGAAAGAGTTGAAGATTTACAGGCAATGCATGACCAAAGTCAACTCAGATCTAAAATGGTTCCAGAGACATGTGATGGATCTTTTGATCCTTTGTTATCCTCTGTTGATACGTCAGGCCATGATCAGGATGGAACCTCTGATCATATAAAGGATGGCCAAGTGTCTTCTGTTGAGGAAACTGCTAAGCTTGTGAATTGTGGCCCTGCTCCTCATGCCATCACCTTCAGCAAGGCGGATATGGTACCAGTGAATTCATTCCCTGAAGACAAGAAGCCAGTTGATAAGATTAATAGTGGTCAGGGAAATCTGAGCAGTTTAGGAGCTACAGCTGCATTTGAGATGGTCAATACTTCTGATGCTGAAGCTCTTAAATCAGAAGACACTGCACCCGTATCTTCTGTTGGAATAAAGGTAGGTGTTAATGAGAGTAATCCCCATACTGAAGTTGGTGCTGTTTCCAATATTCAAGGCTCTACTGCTGAGCCTCAGATTGAGAATGCCAAGGAGCCTAAGGCTGTGGAAGATAATGATTGCGGTTCTGATGTTTCAGAGAGTCCTCAAGATAAGAAGGTGGTCTCTGATGAGCTTGATAACAAGGATGGTTCCATTTTGTTGAATGAAGTTGGTCCTGCTGCTAAATGCAAGGAAACTCTGACAGATAGATTCAAGGAGGTATCAAATCTTAGTGCTTTATATGGAGGGCGGAAAGGTAACAAGCGCTCCAAAAAGACTCATAGGAAGAAGTCCAATAACAAACTTGAGTATGGCGCTCTTGATGCCTTAGATATTGCTTGCCAAGTAGCTAAAGAGGTGGAGAGAGAGGTAAAGAATGGCACTTCTTCAGACAGAAGCTCAGGAGGTGGAATTGGACAGCCCAGGAGCCCAGAATCAATTAATGACAGCCCTCGCTCTTCCACTGGCACTTCATCAGGTGAAGCATCAACAGGACAGAGCCAATCTGCTGGGGACGATGGACAAAGCTCTGCAAGGTGTGATAATGGAGATTCTGGTACTAAAGGCCCCATGGCAGGTGTGGTAGAATCCTCTCACATGACTGAAGTGAAAGACAAAACTGAGAAGAATTTCTGTGAGTTTGATTTGAATGAGGAAGTCTGTTCAGATGATGGTGGTGATAAAACTCTCCTCACTGAGGAGTTTCATGATAGCTCTAGTCAGAGACTGAACCACCTGGAGATTGATTTGAATATGGCCGAAGAGGGAGAGGAAGCAGCCAATTTTCATGCGACAGAAAACCATATTCCAGTCTCTTTGCATGTGGCTTCAAAGGGCTCTTCAGTGGAAGCCAATCAAGCAAGATCAGACAGGCTCAATCTTGATTTGAATTCAACTGGTGATGATGATGATGTGGTGATGTCTGATAGCCACCACTTCAATGGCCGTATCTATCCATCTCCCTCCACTTCATCTCAGACGCTGCCTCATGAGAAAAACTTTGACTTGAATGACCAACCCTATTCTTCTCTTAGTGATCACTTTTCGGGCCGAGCTCTTTATCACAAATCTCCTTCTCATGGCACATTAAGTTTGGGGAAGCCCACATTGGATCCCTTTATCTCCATAATGGGCACTAAAGTAGAGATCAATAGAGATGATCTCATGTCTCAAAGATCTTCTTGTTGGCATGATGGCAAGGCTACTCTTGATGCTTCTCCTGGTGGTGCCCTTGGGTTAGGTCCTGTGGCTTCTTCCCTTTGCCCTTCACTGAATCGGTGCAGCAACTTGCCCATGGGGAATACAGTGTCATTCTCATTGGCCCCACATGGGCCCAAAGACCAGACTGATTGCGTGGTTAACCCACGGGTTGTCCCAATGATACCTGGGGCTGCCCCTGGGCCTATTTCGGCTTTCTGCTCTCCCTACCTAGTTCCATTCACGATGAGCTTGAATGCAGGACCATCACGGCCCCAATTGGACTTGAACTCAGGATTCACAGTGGATGGGGCACGGCAGAACCCAGGTTTCCTCATGCAGCTCCTCCCACCTTCTCAGGTGAAGTCCACTAGTGAACATCCTAGCACTTTCCTCCAACCTCTGTCAGGTCCAATCATTGGGGCCAAGAGGAAGGAGCCTGAGGGCGGGTGGGAGCCATACCCAGTCGGCTATGGGCAGCATCAATCTCCATGGAAATGACAGGTTTTATTTCGATGAGCTTCCTAGAATTGTCACATAAATTCTAATCAAATAGGTTGGTGTATTGTCTTCTAAGCTTGCTGGGCATAACAGTGAGCCGATTTCTTTCCAGTGAGAAGGTTAGGAACTTAATAAGCTGGGGAAATCGGGTGTGATGTGGTGATTCCTGAATTATTTTCATAGGTTGGTTGGGGAAGTGCAGGTTCAATTTGTATGTCTTGTTTATGCTTTTTACAGCTTTCTTCTCCTTGTTTATTTTAACCTGATGGTTCAATAGAAGGCTGCCGTTGGCAATTCTTAAATAGCTGTGATAGCTTTGGGCTCCGATTCATTCCTGTGGAACGGACCTGGCCGAGGAATTCTCAGATTTTGAAGGTACTGGATTCTCAACGAAATTTGAGTTGCTGACGCTGCTGTCGTTCTCCTATCTTAGACGGAGCCGCATGCTTGGAATAGAATGACTTACATGCTAGTCCATCGGATTAGGACTAGCAGTTCGAGCCGTCGACATGGCTCTGGGAACTGACTGTATTCTCTCTCTCTCTCTGGCAAAATTCTCAACCCGTGATCTTTTAGTTACAGCCTGATTTTACCATATCAAATTGGCGGTTTCGCACCAAACTGGATCTGACATGCGCTATAGAATTGACACCTCTCCGCCTTCACCGCAAGAAAGAGAGCTTGGAGGCCCAAAGTCAATTTGGAGGGGCATGCCAATCGAGCTCAATTTCTCTAGAGCATATATAGTGGTGACGGTCGGCTTCTTATGAGAGGACTTTCTTCTTGCAAGAGATCAGCTTTCCATTCGAACGTGTTCTACTTTTATGCCCGCGGGCCTGGGGTTAGTCGGGACGAGTCCCCAGATTTGTGCCCTGGCTTGCACCTAAAGGTTTAGTGAAACCATTAGAAAATGGCAGATCCGGCCTTTCTGACAAGGGCTGATTCGGACCCTGATGTTGTGGATAGTTTAGCCCTTGCAGCTGCTGACAACCGTTGCCCAATCGAGATGCATCCCGGTTTTGGTCAGTAGATCTCCCAAGGTTGGACCCTCTACGGCTCTGGTTGTCGCCCCCATACTTGCCACTCGGACCCGAGACCGTAAGTGAAAAAAATTGCTGAAATGGAGAATGGAGGCAAAAAGATTTTCAGACAGTCCTCGCAGGGTGAGCAATGAATTACGGTTGGGGCTTGTTTATTCAAAATCATCGGAAACTGCATCGCTGGTTGTTCATTAAATTTAAAAGAGTTGATTTAACATGACGAAGGAACTGGTCAAGTGTCCGCTTTGATCATCACACAGCAGCTGCCCAAGGCCGGCAGAGCTGCTGCTCCTCCTCTATTGCCGGCTGTTTCTCTTTCTGCTCTTTCTGATTTCCTACGTAGTTCCATTGACAAGACTTCTGAATGAATCGAAACATTTATCGAGTATTTCCTCAATATGGTTCATGGAAGTTTGAAGCCACATGAGCCAACTGTAGCATCGATTACGTCGTCAGTGGCTGGAGACTACAGAGTTTACATGGAGCAAAAGGATATCATTCGAGTACTGATCACGACGGTTGATTCATTTGTCCAAGAGAAGCTGATCAATAGAGGCCTCAGGGCCCAGCATAAAGAGCAGTGTGCCGAGAGATTGGCAGCAGAAGGCGGGAATGGCGATGGTGACACGGATGCCAGTACTCTCATCAGGCAGTACTAGCAAACCTGGACTGGGGCATCGATGCCCTTGAAGAAGCCATCAACACTGTAAAGACTGAGACTAAGCTCGCCCGGTTGGATTACTCGGAGAAATGCTCAAAGTCTGTGCTATGCCGAACTCTGAGCAGAAAACTGCAGGGGTGCCCAACTTTTATCTGTCTGCTTGGGCACACCTGAACCTTGCATACCTCTGGAAGCTCCGTGATGATGTTGAGAACTCGGTCTTCCATGTTCTTGAGGTGTTCATCGTGAACCCATTCTTCTCGAGGATTGAGTTTGCTCCTGAGCTTTGGAGGGATCTGTTTCTTGCCCACATGAGCTCCATTAGTGGGTGGTACTCTGAGGCGAGGCACAGGCTTGTGATGGAGACTATTCCCATCTCGTCTGACCTATCCTTTAATGTTGACATAGATCAGCTGTTCAATGAGTCGGTGGTCTTCTCCATGAGGCCTGACCAGATGGAGAAGATGCAGAAGGTCGAGGGCATTTATAGGCAGTCCCTGAATGAGAATACTCGGCTCTTTGCTAAATTCTATAGGGATTGTATGAAGTATGATTCGACCAGTGCCTGCATGAAGGTGGTTCCAATGTTGCCAATTGCAGGGCCCCCATTGACTCCGTTGCACAAGTTGAGCCATTTGATTCCTGATTACGTGAAGTTTGGCCCCTTCCTGCCCAAGAATGCATAGTTCTCTGCAGTCCTTGAATCCAATAATGGTGCCAGACAAGTTAGCAGGTTACTATGGCTTTTACATTCTGTTGAGGTTGCTCATTTGATTTGTTAGTGCTGAGTGCTAATTCAATTGCAGTGCTATGTTGAAGCAGATTAACAAGAGTGGCATCCAATACCTCCCAGAGCTTGGAGGAACCTGTTGCAAGGGAAACTCATGTAAGTTTGCAGTTGTTTCAGTTTTCCATTATACAGTCCCAGCTCGGGAATAAGAGATCATCGGCAACTGACTCTCCATTTTTAATTATGGCAACAGGATGGATCAGGTGTGGAGAAGGAAAGCGATTCTGAGTATGAAGACAGAAGACTGAGAGCAGAAGTTCAACCTGCCACAGAAAAAGTTAGAGCTGAGACTCCTTAAGCTCTCGCATCCTCAGCTTCCCCTAGAACTCCAAAGGTTTCTTCTCCAAAACTGGGTAAAAGAGAACCTATGTCCATCATCAGATTAATGTCATGATGGGCCTATGACTCGCCCATGTCCAACTCCTTGCCCTGCCCATGTTGCCGCATCCAGTTAGAGACCATATTAGCAACTCTGCAGATTCAGATGGTGAAGCCATAGTATGTCTTCAAACAAAAGAACTTGATTTCTCATAAATATGAGCCCGTGTAGTAGCTCATGAATGAATAGACTTGTTGCTTTTAACCTAAAATAATTTTTTATCTCAGAATTTGAGGAGCATACATAGTGGCAACAATAGCCTGTCTCAGAGAATGAGTTATGAGAGCATGTATAGCCGTGTATCTGAAAACAGCTAATTCACAGGTTTATTATACTGACCAGTATTGCACAGTTCCAGTGTTTTTCTGTTTCCTTGCATAGTTAGCTCATCAATTTTGTTCATTTTCCTTGGCAAAAACTTGGCTCGATGATACACGGTTCCTTCAATGAAAATGAAGAAGAAGATAATCGCTGCTTCTCATTTGCCGAATCCGATAAGCTCACTTCTGGGTCAAAACCTCCAAAGGACTTTGTTTGCCAAATCATGAGACAGATCTTCAGCGACCCAGTGATACTTGAAACAAGTCAAACTTATGAAAGAAGGGCAATTCAAGAATGGCTGGAGAGAGGAAATACGAGGCCCCATTACTCGCCAAGCTCTATCTGCTAGCACATTGCCAAAGACAAATTATGTTCTTAAGACACTCATTGCATCTTGGAAAGATGCAGCATCCTGATCTTGCCCGAGAATTCTCATACTGCGAGACACCAAGAAACTCCTTCAGCCCATCATTGAAAGAAAACACTGCAACCTTGAGGTCCTTGACTCTGAAAAGAAAATTGAAACTCCCTGGTCGTAGGAGCTTAAGATTCTCTGCAGGAGCTGCATCTAATTCCCCAACAAGCATCATCTCTCACGCGGCAATGGAAGCAATCATCAATGGTTTAAAACCATATATTTCCTGTCTCTGCACTTCAGACAACCTGGAAGAGTGCGAGGAAGCTGTCTTGGAGATCACAAGGGCATGGAAGGATATGAAAGGGGACCCAGCTCTTCATTTCCACCTTTGCAGAGACACAGTTGTCAATGGATTAGCAGAGATCCTATCAGCTTCTCTTGACCGAGAGGTCCTCAGAGCATCAATCTACCTTCTAACTGAGCCCATCTCCATTGACGACAACATCAGAGAGACTCTGATTTCGACTGCCTGGCTGCTTTGTTGAAGAACGGCCTCTCCGATGCTGTTGTTCTCACACATCCGCTAAGGCCCTTGTTTTCTCTGCTTTCTGCTAACGATTTTATTCCATCCCTCATTCAGATAATACATAGCAAGAGTGAATGCTCCAGTGATTTAGAGTTGTTAATGGAACCAAAGGATGCAGCTGTGGCAATGCTCAAGCAGATACTTATGGGAGGTGATGCAGATGACAGGACCATAAATACATTGAGTGTTATATCTGCTAATGCTATTCCCAGTCTGATCAAGTGCATGGATAAGGTAGAACGGAGGCAGTCGGTTATCTCGATACTTCTGTGCTGTATTCTGACAGATAGTAGTTGCAGGAACTTGATAGCAAGTAGAATTGAGCTATCTTTGGTTCTCGAATTGTTTCATGAGGGAGATGATAGTGCAAGGACCATCTGCATTGAGTTTCTCTAGGAGATAGTTCATTTGGGCAGGTAAATTCTGTTCGGGCAACTTGAATCCTATTCACTGATGTTGAATAACTAAAATTTGGCTTCAGTTTCTTGCCTCAAGAAATACTTAATAATCTTGTCCTTCCTTAGGAGAACACTGTGCAACAAAATTCTACAGATGATTAAAGATGAGGGAGCATTCAGCACCATGCACACCATCCTTGTATACCTTCAGATGGCCCCAGTGGAGCAGCAACCGATAATTGCAGCTCTTCTTCTCCACCTCGATTTAATGGTCTGTCTTAACCTGCACACTAAAAGGGAAGGAAAAACAAGTTTATAGATATATGTTGAAAACAAGTTTATAGAGATATGTTGATTGACTTCTCCTTTCCAGGTGGAGCCAAGGAAGACGAGCATTTACCATGAAGAAGAGATGGAGGCCCTAATTGAAGCACTGCAGAAGAAGGATTTCCCTAACGTCCACATCATGGCCCTGAACGCATTATTATATCTTCCTGGTCGATTAACTGCCTCAGGAAAATATTGCACTGAGGTGTGGTTACTCAAGACAGCAGGATTTGAGCAACCTTACAGCTCACTAATACAAGCTGAGAAGCCCTACAAAACTGAGAACCAATGGGCAGAAACAGTGGTTTGCATCAATTTCTTACTTGTGAGGTCTTTCTTCATATTTTGGCAGGACACTTTAGAGAGATGAGTTTCTAATGCAGGAAGAGGAGGAGAAGGCTGACAATACTTGGGAGAGAAGGGCTGCATTTGTACTCTGCAGGCATGTGAAAGGCTCCATTTTTAAGGCTCTTGAGCAATGTCTCAAGAGTAACTCAATAGAAAAGCGAAGTCATCACTTGTCATTGCAACATGGCTTACTTACGTGGTTTCTCGACTTCCTGATATTGGCGTGAGAGATGTCGCTTGTAAGTCTCTGTTGGATGACTTGTTAAACATCCTCCAGTCTTCTAAGAATCTGGAGGAGAAAATTTTGACTTCACTGGTCCTGAAAACTTTCATAAATGACCCAGGTAAGACCACTTAACCAGCTCTTGTGCATCATGTACAGATGGAAAGGACCTTCCAGACAAATTCTCCCAAATCCTTTTTCAGTGGCACTCAAAGAACTTGGAGTGCATCCGAAGTACATATACAAGAACCTGAGGAAGCTAAAGAGACACTCCATATTTATCACCGAAAATACTCAAGGCCTTGATGAACTCAACTTCTGTAAATGCAGTAAGTACTCATTAGTCCTATTAACCTAAAGTGTATAGGGGTTCTCAATGTTAGCTACTCATGAGTAATGCTATGAGTAGGCTTAAGTTTGTTTAGCTAAGATTTTTTTGTATATGATTTTACACATCTTCTTGATGCAATATTAGTGAAGTTAATTTCTTGACTATTCCAAAAAAAAAAACCTAAAGTTGTGCAGTCAAGAGTTGAATGCTTAACCATACCTATATCAAATTAAATTCAGGCAGAGCTATGGAGTTACAACGAAGTTGTCAAGGTTGAATCAAGCGGCAATGGAGAAGTCCTCTCCTTAATACATTTTAAGAGTCGGCTCTTAAGTGGCTATTCTGATGGAACCATCAAGGTAAGACTCATAACAAGCTTCACTTTGAGCTAAATTACTGTTCTAGACCAGCTTTTGGAATTTTGTATTCTCATAGGTGTCCTAGGTGTGGGACACCTTGAAGTGAAGCATGAGGTTGATCCAAGAAGTTTGCGAACATGCCTCTGCCTACCATCTTCAGGCAACAGATTTTATAGTGGCTCATCAGATAAAATTATTCAGGTGAGTTACCTCATGCATCATACCCATGAAGTTATGACTTGCTTTCCAGAAATTGGACATATTTCCAGTTTTCATGTTAAATTATGTGCCCCAAGTCTTCTTATTATATTCTATATTGTAAAGAGCGGAGAACCAAGACATCTCCTTTCATTCTTTCACCTAATGAATGCCCCTTGTTTTTCATTTCCTTGACCTGTGATACCATTAAACATACCTTCAACAATAACAGAGATCTTGTCCATTCTATCTGCTGCAGGTGTGATTGATCAAACCAGAAGAGATACACTGCATTCAAGTCCACAATGTGAAGGAACTGGTGCATGAAATAACAGCCAACGGTAACATTGCACGCTTTATTTCTCAAGGAACAGGGATCAAGGCAAGTCTGCAGCCACCAATCACTGATATCAGATACCAACTTGTACGAGAATGATGTTTATCACTAAACTAGTACATGCTGTCACAGGTCTACACTTGGTCCGGAAGTCCCAAGCATGTGAAGTTTAACAAAACCGTAAAGTGCCTTGCCATGTTACAGGACAAGATCTACTGTGGCTGCTCTGGCTACAGTATACAGGTAAGACATTGCAGGTCATTTTTATTCCAAAAGACTGGCGGGGCTGAAGATCTTTGCTCAGGTTGTTAAAGAAAATTCATCTAGTCCACGAGATGGGGACAACCAGCTTTGGAATCTAGATCAGTAAATCATGCTGCCTATTTTGGCAGGAGGTGGACTTGGGCAAACTGACATCATCTCTGTTTTACTCTGGAATGAGAAAGCTGTTGGGAAAGCCAACATTCCACACATTACATGTCCACGACAACTTTCTCTTCACTGGTGGATCTTCGGTGGATGGAACTGGAGGGAAGGTACAGACAAAAATTCACACAACCTATCCTTTCAAAATTCCAGGATTTGTCAATTGAAAGTTGAGTTCATTTACCTTTTCTTCATTCAAATCTGCAAAGGTCTTCTCTTTCGCAAGCAAGGCAGTCACAGGGGCATTTGCTATGGGATTCGACATCCAGCAGATGTCCGTGAGCAACAACTTCATATTCACCGCAACAAAGTGTGGGATCGTTGAGGTGTGGCTGAGGGACAGAGTCAGTCACCAGAGTAGCTTCAATTAAGATGGCATTTGGAGGGCATCACAAGGTCACATCCTTGGTTTCTGAAACTGATGGAGGCATGCTCTTTGCCGGTTCCTCAGGTGGTAGACTACAGGTACTCTATACAGTATGAATGGAAATAAGGCATAAGAAAGATACTTGCTCGCACAATATCTTTCCTGGGTTTTATCTGAAGAAAATCCTACATGCTTATTGGCAACTGTCCCTCAAACATTACTACTTGCAGGCTTGGGCTTTGGATTAGACATTTCAGACCACAGAAAGCAAGCATGCCACCAGGATCTGATGGAATCCCAACCAAGATGGCATAACAATTCAAGTCATTACACTCATAGGAATCTACTGGATCTCAATAAATCAGGACTCAGTCAGCTGCAGCCTTACGATACTCCAGCTTGTCTGGTCTCTTTCAAAATTGCCAAGTCAACACACTATAGCCTCGGCAATCCCTATACAACGTTTAAGCTTTCCTATTGTTGTAGGTGAGTGTCCCAACTTCCATTAATCTAGATTGATCCATAAAACTTCAAGCATTGTATACCACTTCCATAAGAAGATTGATTTTCACACTTTTTTCAAGTAAATGTTGGTTACTAGTTCAGGCTCAAGCTGGATGATGAATTTCTCACGTTCAAAAAACTCGAAGCTGAATCCTTGGTATAAGAAAAATGTACAGGACCTGCTCAATCGCTGGTTTAGGGCACTCAGAATGAAAAGGACTTGAATTAAAATCTCTGGTCTCATGGAGCGTCGGCTCTCATAGAGCATTTTGAGCGTTCCTCACTGTGCCCGTAGAAACACAAGTTTTAAAAATCCAATCTTTACACAAATTTTAGAGATCAGACTGTCATTGACTGCAAATGGACTAACATCTAAAAGCTTTCAGGGAGAGAAACAGAGAGAAGACATTGATCGATTCTGCGGAGAGAACGAGTCGATGCAGCGAAACGGAATCATCCGATTAACGTGAATCATCAGAAGAGATGGATACTTTTTGCTTCAGATAGTTCTCAGACGACCGTCGTGAGAAATGTTATCCAAACTCATCACCTGATCCCTCCACGATGAGTAACATTCACAGAGAATTCACAAACATCTGGGAGGGAGGGACCCCCGGAGGAACTGTTTCAGATACATGGAAGCTCTGCAGCAAGGCGCCGGCTATTAGAAAGATGTACGGAGATGGTGGTGGACTGCGACCGTCTAGGGTTTATGGATCAATTGACGATTTTGACCCTGAGCGGGTCGGTTCAGGTCTCGTGAGCCCGGAAAGCGAAGCATATCGCTGGTCAAGGAGGGTGACGACTAAAAACGACGCCGTCTGCAAAGGTTAGGTCTGCCGTATAGAGTCCTTTCCTTCGGAGCGTCGGCTTCTTCCCTGAGAGAGAGAGAGAGAGAGAGAGAGTTGAGACTGCCGGTGACAAATCGAAGATCGATAATTTCCGGCCGTCGGAGGCTGTACCCGTGGTGATCATGGCCTCCGATCACTTCCCTCCTTTCATCGCCGCTCAACTAGATTACCTCTTGAGCGGCTCCGCCCACGCCATCAAGGTACTGTAACTGCTGCCACACACGTCGATATCTCAGATTTACAGCGCAAGTAACAGAAGCTACGGATGATTTCTGCGGGGACGATTTGATGTCAAGTTTGTTCTGGTTTTTATAGGTTGAACAGGCGTGGTGCGGGAGCAGGAACTATCCTGGAGTGCTCGATCGGTTCACTCTATGCATACCTTACTGCCTCGATTACATAAAATGTTAGCGAAGTTCAGGATATCTGCTGATATTCTTCGGTTATCGTGGTTCGTTCATCGATCGTTTGTGGTGTTCAGGGGACGTCATCTACAATGCCGAGTTCCCACTCTCCGCTCCTGACGTCGTATTCGGGCCAGAAGACGAGCATTTTCATCCGTTTCGATTGACCAGCGGTCAAGGAAGAGAAGAGGCGAAGTCGTTGAAGAGCATTTTGTCTAACTGGAGCTATAAAGATCCCACGTGGCTATTTGCTCTCATTCAAGATCTGAGGTAAGGGTTTTCGAAATACACCTGGCTGCTAGATTTGTGCAGTTATGTTGGTAGTGAGTGTGCTTGACTAATCCTGCATATGGTTGCTAGGAATGAGTACATCCTCTACCAGCAGAAGAGAGCTGGGGCTGTCGATGATGATAGGCTTAAGTTTGAGATCAGCACCATCCTGTCTAGGGAGGTAATTTCCTAATCCCTGAGGGCTCGTTGCCAATGAGTTGTACAGCAATTCAAGCTAGCTTGTAATCTCTATAGAGATTAATGGACACTGTGGCTACTGGTTTCACATGTGCGGAAATTGATATAACTATGAGGAAAGATTAAAATTGCAAGGGCTTGCTCCTTAATGATTGAGGGGACAGAGGCTAAGAGCTAGTATGAGTACATACTAGAAGAGAATAAAATGGAAAGTTTGATCTGGCTTTAATCTGTGGATGTTGCAAATCCCAATTTAGAGTTTAGGATTATGTGCTAAGCTGAATTTTGAGCATTGCAGTTGCTTGACATCGGGTATCCCAATGACCCTTTTTTGTCAGGCTATGTATAAGTGGTAGTTCAAGCTGTTATCTGATTTGCCTTCCCATTTTTACCTCACCTGGTAGTTGCAATTTATTTTTATGATTCACTAGCCGTGTAGCCTGAACTCATTAATCCTCAAAACAATTAAACTGTCTGATCTGGCTATAACAGTGCTGTGTTTGCTTTATTCTTTCTTTACAGGGAATTGAGATCCACATGAGCTCAGGTCCTGAAAAGGTATTCCTTGGAGTTCATATTCAAAATAAGTCAGTAATTGTCATGGTTTTGTACAACTTTACATGGCATGTGATTATATTTCTGGTTTGTTATGCCTTTGAATTTTAGCGTAGCCAGAGGAGGTAAAATTTGCTGTGCCTCTGTTGGACATGGACATCAACAAGATGGTGCATGGGTGTCCTTGGAGACATATCCAGAAAATACACTTGCAGGTTGCCTTCCTCTTCTTCCCCCTCCCCAGCCCCCATCCTGCTCCTTTTTTCTTTATCATTACTTTCTTTTGCCCTTAGTGAATCATTTCTGGATCTTTGATCATGGCAGGTTGTGTATCCTGTGGCGAAGAAATATATGTCTGCTCCTTCAGCACCTCGTTTGAAACTAGTATCTACTCCAGAGTTGAAAGCCCTATTTTGTGCTGAAGATGTGAAACTCCCTTCATGGGTCAATGGCATGTACGAGTTCATTTTTATAATCTCATATGTTTTTTCCCCTGTTCATCCTCTTGTATGTGTATTTATTTATTGATTTTTGTGAAGGTGCATGGCTGAATATCTTCCTCATCTTGAAGAGTTTCTACAGGGACAGGTTAGATACATTTTTGGGAAAGTGTTTACTGTTAGATTCTTTGTGACTTTCAACCATCAATACTATGCAGGTTATGGAAGCAGTTGCATCAATTGATATAAGAAGACACTTTATCGAGGCATTAGCGCTTCTTCTTGGAAGGCCACTGGAAGCTGAACCTGTATGTATTTTATATATCTCTCTTTCAGGCAAACAAATCAGTTGACCATTTCTATGGCCTTTCTGTTGCCAGATTTTCTGTAGAAGGGCAACCTTTCTTGTCGCCTCTGGTGTGTTTTCGTTCATGGTATGTTGAAGTTTCATGTCATTATCCTTGGCAAATCTCATCTAAATAAAAGATTGCAACTGGATTTTTTATAGGTTATCCCTGTAAAGTCCATCAGTTTTTAACAGGGGTATATCTGTAGGTTCACTTCTTCATTCCAACTCAGTTCCCAAAGCAACAAGCAGGGCTAATGCTGATGAGTTCTCAGGTTCCTTCATTCCTTAACCCCCAACCTTGTGAAAAGTTGCATATTGACTAAAAGAAAATACGTCTTAGTTATTTGAATGCAATTGTGGTTATTCCAAAAGACTCTTAACTTATTCTTTTTCAAATAGCTGAAGAGCGAACATGTACATAATAGAGAAATTCCAACTGCCAAGTTGCATACATTTTCCAGTAACCTAGGTCTTCTTGTATGTAAGATTTGCCTCAATATTAGATTATATTGAAATTCCATCTGTCACTCAGTATCTGTTTTCTGAATAGGACTATTTGAAATGGGAATTTCCCCTAACTTAGTTCATAGTAGGCTGTCCTTGTGAAATTGTGTATCCTCTGCAGTTTGAATTGGAAAAACAATTGAAAGGAGTGGTGCTTAATTTGTGGAAAAATTAGTAACTGAATTGAATTCATGTATTCAGCACTTCAACTCCCAAAATGTGCCAATCAAGTCAGCTTTGCTTACTGGTTATCCATGGAGTCCGAGATGGGAACCCTCACTGATGGCCGAGAGAATATTGTAAGGTCTTCAAGATGCTGCTAGTTCTACTTGCATTTTCTCTTCATAATAATCTTATCAGTTAGCCCTTTTTGACAGTGACTTCTTGGTGGATGAGGGTGCGAACTTCAAGAGGTACTGCAATGAGATGCAATTCCAAGCTTGATCCACTTAAAGTCTCCCGGGTTTGCCCATTTAATATTCTCTCGTTCATCTGAATTTGTGTTGATGTAGCACACATTCTGGACCTATATCTTACTTCTGTAAATCATCCCGTCCTTCCCTCAGCTGACTCGTATCCATGATATGTTGTAGGTCCGTTTTTTGTTCCGTGATTGTTGGGAAGGATTTTCGTTTTTCATTTTTTGTTGTGCTACATTTGAAAAGGGCTATAATTTTGTCTCGTGCTTTTGCAATTGACCATCTTTTGTGAACCTTTGGACCTTGGTATAGGGAAGGAAATAATGTCCGATGATGTCTAGAAATGAGATGGCACATATTTTATGATTAGATCCTTTGCTAGAACGACGAGGAATTGTTTAAGCTACTGTTTTGTTCTGTTTGTGGAGATGTCACATGGCATTGCGTCAATCCAGAAGGAACACTTTGGTAAACACAGGAATGCTTCCCTAACCATAGTGTAAGCCCTAACACCGGTATTGCGTCAGTGTCTTGATGCGCATGGAGCCTGTTCCCTTTGCGCATGTTTCCTGGAAACTGCCCTTGGACTGCCGGAGAGCAAACAGCCTCTTGTCGGTTCAACCCCGACTGGTCAAGTCCTTCCCGTGGTCATCCTACAATTGGAGAGGATTTCGATCCTGAAAATCTTATCAAATCATCTCTGGTTCATAGACCTGCACTGGTCCCTCTTGCATCGTCTTGAGTATACGCATTGCTTGCGACGCCTAAGCAACTCAAGCCATCAATCACGCCTTAGACAGCTTCTGGGAAGAGGGCAGTGACACCGAACTGATATTCCGATGCCGGAATCTTAGGTGGGTGAAAAATTCATAAGAGAGAAATACAGGTGTTTGGATGGACAATGGCTAGTGTTAAGACTGATCCGATGGCCCTTTTTAAACTATCTAAGGACACAAAATTAATAACCGGCAGAATATCATCAATGGCGCCAGACTGATTAGGACCGTTGGGCTATGGAGACACAAATGAGTTGTCACGCGCTTTTTGCCTCCGCCTCCCTTCTGTCTCTCTCTAGAGTCTAGACAACAAATTGCCAGCCTCTCTCCCCCTTCACAAATATCTTCTCCCTCCCAATCACCCCCATCCTCTCCATTTAAGATATCATCCTCCTGGTCAGGGTCTCCTCGACCTCTCCCTCTGTCTGAATCTCAATCCCGCCGTCTCGACTTCGATCCCGCCCGCCGACAATGAGGGAGATCCTTCACATCCAGGGCGGACAATGCGGCAACCAGATCGGCTCCAAGTTCTGGGAGGTGATCTGCGAGGAGCACGGCATCGACCCCACCGGCCGCTACAAGGGCGACGGCGACATCCAGCTTGAGCGCATCAATGTCTACTACAACGAGGCCTCCGGTGGCCGCTACGTCCCCCGCGCTGTCCTCATGGACCTCGAGCCTGGCACCATGGACAGCATCCGATCCGGCCCGTACGGCCAGATCTTCCGCCCCGACAACTTCGTATTCGGCCAGTCCGGCGCCGGGAACAACTGGGCCAAGGGACACTACACCGAGGGGGCCGAGCTCATAGATGCTGTCCTCGACGTCGTCCGCAAGGAGACCGAGAACTGCGACTGCCTCCAAGGTATAGTATATCTAACGCTAAACCCTCATTTCCCTTCTGATCGGATTTCATTTGAAATTTGAAATTGAGATTCTCGTACTTCATTGGATCTATTTGCATTTCTGTGGTAATTGATATCGTTGAATGCTACCCCTGCCCTCCATGTACTTCTCTGCCTTCTCTGTGTCGATTTATCTTAGCGACTGCACGTTCATTTCTGCTTGCTTTCCATGGATCCCGATTTCATTGTCATCTCATCGTCATTGTACGCTCCATTCCTGCCATTTGTTTTGTGTCAGCCCTCAGATCTCTCCATCTGATCATACGTTTCTTCAGAGAACAAATGTACGAGCGCTCGTTGAGCTCTCCCCTATATGGGTACCGTGACCGTGTGTTGCTAGTGTGAGGGCACTGTCAAATTCTGTTCATGCTATAGCTGTGCTCGTGATTTTGCTATCTCTCTGTGGCATAAGATAAGAGTCTGCGCCGACATTGCTCCTTTCTTGAAAAGTAGCACAAGGGGGGAAAATAACTCGCTTCACGTACGTAGTACAGGTGTCGGTCGATTTTCAGGTGAATCTATTCCATAAGGAAGCTCCACCCAACATTTGTTTATTAGTAGAGAAATTTATCATTTGAATAGCCTAATTTTCAGCGGCTTATTTTCTGACTCTCACTATATTGAGATATAAAAAAAATCCTTTTGATTATAATGAGTTGGAATTAAAGGTGATTATGCTAAGATGAGACAAAAATTGCTCTGTCATCTTTTTGGTTCCAGAACAGCTGCCCTTCCAATAATGTCTTATAAAAAATTATTTCTTGACTTATCGTCTTCAGGGGGATTGGCTTGTGGGTAGGTCCCACCTTTGCCTGTTTGTGGATATGCAGCTAGGCATGAGGGTCTTGTTCTACCTTTTCGGGATGCATCATTTAATTTGATTTTACACGATAGGGTCCACTGAGATCCGTCTCCAAGCTGTCATGATTGTGATCGCCCAACTGCATTTATGTCACAGCAGTTGAATTAGGTGGAGAATACTTGGCTGATACAGTGCTTAATTATGATTAATTATAAAGCAATCGAAATTATGACGTTGCTCATGTTTTCTTTGAGCAATTTCTTAACGTGCACCAAGCTCTCCTTTAGAAAAACATGTTTACTAATGCCCACAATACTCACATTTAATCTATTATCCTTAAATGTTGGAAACTTGTAACACATATCACTGTTAATAGTTCAGGAGATCATTAAGAGGATACTACAAAACTCATTTCGTAATCATTGATAGATATAGTGCAATTTATATAACTGTGAGATTCAGAATTCAATTCAAAATTTTATCTAATGTTAATTCTTTCGGTATGAATCTCTGATCCGGAGTTCAGGTCAGCAAAACTTTGGTGCTATTGATCAAAAAATACGTTCTACCACTTTCTATTATTGTAATGTCTGATGATCTTCGTTAACAGGCTTCCAAGTGTGCCACTCGCTGGGTGGAGGCACCGGTTCGGGAATGGGAACTCTCTTGATCTCAAAGATTAGGGAGGAGTACCCCGACAGGATGATGCTCACTTTCAGTGTCTTCCCTTCCCCGAAGGTCTCTGACACTGTCGTGGAGCCTTACAATGCCACCCTGTCGGTGCATCAGCTCGTCGAGAATGCCGATGAGTGCATGGTCCTTGATAACGAAGCCCTCTACGACATCTGCTTCAGAACATTAAAGCTCAATACCCCAAGCTGTAAGCAAAACTAGTTCTCCATCAAGTCTAATTCGAACTCAGGAAAAGAGATATATAAGATGAAAACAACTGCATCTTGGTCGTCCTACTTTCGTCAAAGTGGATCGACTAACTGGAAGGACGCTCCTGATCTTATAATAGTACTTACATGCTTGTTTTTTTGTGTTTCTGTTCTGCAGTTGGGGACCTGAATCACTTGATTTCAGCCACCATGAGCGGTGTGACCTGCTGCCTGAGGTTCCCGGGGCAGCTGAACTCAGACCTCCGGAAACTTGCCGTCAACCTGATACCATTCCCTCGTCTCCACTTCTTTATGGTGGGCTTTGCCCCGCTGACCTCCCGTGGCTCCCAGAAGTATATCTCGCTCACCGTGCCGGAGCTGACCCAGCAGATGTGGGATGCCAAGAACATGATGTGTGCTGCCGATCCCCGCCATGGCCGCTATCTTACGGCATCAGCTATGTTCCGTGGGAAGATGAGCACCAAGGAAGTGGACGAGCAGATGATCAATGTCCAGAACAAGAACTCCTCCTACTTCGTGGAGTGGATCCCCAACAACGTGAAGTCGAGTGTGTGCGATATCGCACCGAGGGGCCTCACGATGGCATCGACTTTCATCGGTAACTCTACCTCGATTCAGGAGATGTTTCGGCGGGTGAGCGAGCAGTTCACGGCCATGTTCAGGAGGAAGGCGTTCTTGCACTGGTACACCGGGGAAGGGATGGATGAGATGGAGTTCACCGAGGCCGAGAGCAATATGAACGACCTCGTGGCAGAGTATCAGCAGTACCAGGACGCCACCGCCGACGATGAGGAGTACGACGATGAGCCCGAGGAGGGCGTCGATGCCTGAGAGAGAGATATTCGGTACACCGCCTCTCCTCCATCTGAGTGGAGCCGCGCTTCTGTTAAAGATCCATTGCCGTCCTTCCTATTTGCTGTCTGCATTCTCAGCTGTGATTGTGGTGGTGCCGTATTTTTCACGCCGTTATTCTGTTTGTCGACGGAGTCGGGCTCGTCCTGTTGGCTCGTCCGCCTCCACCGATTCGAATAAACTCATCCGCTTCTGTTGAAGCCGAGCCAACAGGGCCCCTACCGAATAAACTGTATCCATGAGAAATCCGATGATGATATATATGGATTTGTATTTTAGCATCTTGGGGCGCCATTTACCAGTACCACCATTTTAATGATCAAGTCGAGGAGTACAAGTTGCATTCATCACACGAGGAACTTGAGGGTCTATTACTGCTATACCCGTAAAATTTATTAGAGATTCAGGCGAAACTGCATGCGGTTGAATTAGTTCATCGATCCGGTGTTGAAATACGGTAAGTAATCGACCGGCAAGCAAGAGAACAAACAATATAATATAGTTCACCATATGTTATATGTTCCCTTCATCGGGGATAATGTAGATTTTGTAACAATCTCGACTGTCTTCAGCAACTTTAAACGTCTTCTGGAGCGTCTAGGCGGCCTGCAGGAGCCCCGGCCGGAGCAGGGTAGGCGGGAGCCCTGGCCGGAGCGGCATTGTCAGGTGCGTAAGCCCCAGTCGCAGGATGATCAGACACGAGATCCGCTATGCCAACGCACTCCTCCCAGACTTCGTTGCTCCTCTCGATCAGTGTCGCTACGGGTCCCTCGAAATCCTTAGCTAGGATATGTGCCTTAAAACGCAGTCGTTTATTTTTGGTGTGGTCATAATCAGGCATTTGGCATTCGAAGTGTTAGTTATTCCATGTTTTCAATGGAAAACGAGGAGCTCGACTGTGAACCTTCGTTTTCAGTTTTTACCTGAGTGAATGCATCGTGGCAGGGCTTCCCGATCCTCACGAGCTGCCTGCAGCATTCGCCGTCCGGGAGCGGCCCCTCGTTCAGGTTCACCTTGCTGCTTATGATCTGTCCGCATTTCGCGCTCATTCCCCTCCCGCAGACCCTCCAGTCGATCTCCGCCGAAGTCGGATCGAAAGTGAGCGCGACGCTGACGACGAGGAGGATCGTCAGGGACCCGAAGAAGCTCTTCGTCATGGCCATGGCGGTGCCGCCTTCCTATTATTGTTTTCCTCACCTTCTGGATTAGGCTGGGAGCCTGTTTTCGGCCTGCTTTGTGTTACGTTTTTGAGATTTTCACGTNTCTGGATTAGGCTGGGAGCCTGTTTTCGGCCTTCTTTGTGTTACGTTTTTTAGATTTTCACGTGCGCGTGTGTTTATATATATATATATGTACGTATAGGCGGAGCTGGAGCATGCGAACGGAAAACGGTTTCTCCATGAGCAATTTCACGATTGATTGGAATGCATTAAATGTATGGTTCTTAAATGACGATGATTAGCAATATGCTCATCATCATCATTTATAAAGATTTATATATATATTTATATTATAACCGAATACAAAAATATATCGACTCCATCTTTTATTCAGATTTATCGGTTACCAAGCCGTATGTTAAAGCATGTCCAGAGCATGGTATATAGTATAAATAAATCTGAACGGATGCATAATCTTACTTCAATGGGATATTGAGATAATAAACTTTGACTTGAATTATTAACTTTTTGTTTGTATTAATTTTCCATTACTGTATTATGACTTTTCTTTTCTTTTTTAATCTTTTTTTCTAAAGTGTCGCCCTAGGTTTATTTTGTCATTGAGATAAAACAATATTCTAACACAATTTACCCAGACAGTCAATCTCGTTGACTGAGAAGTGTGTATAACATGTCAGGCGAACCGATCCCAATTGGGATTGCATAGTAAGTCAAACTAATGAAGTTTCCATTCTCCCGTTTAGTTGCGGAGGCGCCACCCTCCACCGGCGGTGGTTGGCCAAGCCTACCGCATGAACGCCACCACCAACACACCTGTCCAACCTCCAGCCACTTTCTACCTCCATTGCCACCAATGCCACGAGCAGACAAAATGAACGCCTTTCTTCTCCTCCTCCTTGAAAGCACCATCGCACGTGGAAGAGAGCCGAGCTGGGAAAAGGGAACTTGCGCTTGCAGAGAGGATCATGGGAATGAAGCCGCTCAGGAAGAGGCCGCTACGGGCAATGGCGACTAGAAAAGTGGGGACTATCCACCCCTCAGCCTTAGAAAAGAACCTGCACTTTATGAAATGGACTCACCCGATTACCCGTGGCAGATCCCAGCCAGGGCGAGGTTGATGGAGCCCAGCCTGTGCACTAGCTATCGCAGTCTCTTTGGATTTCAATGCACCAAGTAGTCACATGTGAATTTATAGCCAAAATTTTGCCCATTCTCTCAACAGAATTCGAGTTTACATGACACCCAAGGTCAAAATTAGGGGGAAACTGATATAGACGAACAGACAACACAGGATTATGAAGACTTCAAAACTGCAGCCAGTCAACAGTAATCAATACCTCATGAAGCTCTCTCCCTGTGGCAAGCAATACCTATCATTCAAGCTTTTCCAGTTCCCCCAGTCTCTCAATAATTGCCTGCAAGCAATGAAATCCACAGTGCCGTCAGCATGAGTAAATATTTCCTTCCATACAGCTTAGCTGCTCGTGATAAATATACATTGTTAAGAATATGTCATCTACAACCAAAGACGATAGTAAATGCTAGCATGCGAGGGTCATCTTATGCAAATACATTAGTGACACTGTCTCCAAAAGCAAGAATTGAGCAGGTGGGCAGAAAACCAGAAGGCCCATGTCAAGAAAATTAAGAGATCATAGAGTAAACTGCTTACCCTCTTGCTTGTTTCTTGAATTTCCCCAGCAAGTATGAATTCGTCGAGTATCAGATAAACCTTCAATGGCGAAAGGAAATTTGCTTAGCTGCTGAATATACTAGAAACTAAAGATAAACAGATGTCCAAGCACCAAAAATGTGATAAAAATGTTCCTTGATAATAGAAATATAGGACCCCAAATCATACTCCAACAAAATTAATGGATGATCAGCATGCCATATAATGCGCAAAACAATGTAAAAAGTCAACAAACTTTGCAAAATGAAGTAAATGGAACAAAATCCTAAAATTCCAAGCATAGAGACAGTCATTGGAAGTGGGGGAAAAATTTTTATACGGTTCATCCAAATTTGTGTCAAATCAAGGCTGAAAAGGACCCTAATACCTATCGTTCAAAGCCCACGGTACATAAAGGTCACATGTGCACAATTAAGAAAGTTGATATTTCACTTCACCTCTCCGGGTTCTCAATAAGAACTAACAGCCATTATTTCCTAACGGAGTAAATGGATTTTTTTTGTTTTAAATATCAGCACTCAATACATCAAATCAATAATTGTGCTAGTGGTGATCAGAGGTCAACTGAAATGTTTGTTGCCCGCAGACTGCCAGGGAAGTGTCAACCACCTGCAGTTTCTCATCACACCTTCAACAAGCTAATTTGATTCCCATCTGTACCTATCAAAAGAAAAGTTTCCATGTGCTATGGTGCCACTGATCCCTTCAGCATATGTAAAATGGATAATGAAAATCAAGATAATTAGCTGCATCATACTCACTAAGAATCTCAAAGGAATGGTGGATTAGATTAGTGCACTTAAGTACGGAACAAAACCCAACTTAAAAGTAGGGGAGGAAAAAACATTATAAATGTGCTAGTATCTTTTCACCGTAACAACATATGAGTCATTTTGGGTTGACTATCACCTTCAAGCATTTTATATGGCATCATCTTTAGAAAAGTCTAAACAATGGGAACTGAACATGTATGACAAAAGCATGAAAAGATGAATCACGAGCTGTAAGAGTTTTTAGAGTTGAAAGTTTAAACTATAGAACACTGCACCAGAAAACATGGCAATAGAGCAAATATAAGTGGAGACTAGAGAGAATTTCACAGGACGAACCTTGTGGAAATTGAACACCAGATCAAGCTCGCACACATTGCTGAAGAAATGGTCTAATATCTCCACAAATAAATGGATGCACTCCAAGTAGGCCAATTCATTGTCCGTAATATCCACACAAAGAGAGAAGAACAGTCCTGCATATCTTCTGTAGATAACCTTGTGTGCGCGGAACTGCCATTAGAACAGCTCCTAGTCATCTTGATAGTTTGATGCCATCTAAAAGACTACAAATGCAAAAGCTATACGAATCCAGCAGGCCAAATGAATCCACGGAAAGTTGAAGCAGATACATAACAAGCCAAGCTCCTTGCCGCAGTGAACTAAGCTGAGCTAATCTGTTCGTGATAAAAGAAGTAGAAGGAGATGAAATCATGTCGACGCAGTTCTAACCTCAACGAAGTTCGTGAATTTAGGATCCCTATTCACCACCAACCGATGAACCTGCAGAATCCGAGCTGGTCACATTCACAGAACAAACACAGAGGCAATAGACCGACCTCTAGATCACAGAGCCGGGGGAGGTTCGAACCTCGTACTCGACTTTGTGCTTCTCGGACTCCTCGAGAGGGACGTAGTACTTGGCCAGGCGAGTCTTGCCTTGCCTGTTCTGCAGAAGTATGAAGCGGATCTGACAGATCAAAGAAAACCAAATCAGAAGGCCGCAGAAACTCGTTGAATCACGCACAGAGGTCACAATCGATCATCGTTTCCCTGAAAACACGAAGAGCTTACCATCGCCGGAGCTGCTTGGACGGAGGAATTGAGGGAGTGAACGTTGAGATTCCGGACGAGAACAGGGAGAATACAGATCGGGCAGCGACTAGAGGCGGTCGTTAGGCGACTCGGTTTGGTTTAGCAGTTGAAAATGACGGAGACCGGACTCTTTGACCGACGGACCGGGCACATGACCACCGAGAACGGAGAAGAGTGGACCTACAATGCGACAACTAAAGCAACAAATTCAAAAAATCTTTTGTTCCAAATATAGAGATAATTTCCCTTCCAAGGGAACCCGACATACTATCATTCATGTATAATTTTATTCACTCAACTTACAAGGAGTTAAATCAAGTACCCATTTACCATAACTGATCACGAATTGTAAAAAGTTTACTGATTGGTCGTTTGGGTAAACCTACTGGGTTTGTGCGGTATGGGACGTGGTAGATGAATGGACTTCGACAGGTCATTTGGGTGCTAGGGCATAGACTTGGCTTCCTTTGCGGGTTTGCCAAGAAGACCTCTAGAGTGCCTGATCACCCAGAGACCCGTTCGAGCCACTCCATCTAGGGTCTTGCGCCCCAAAATCCCAGCAGGTATACTCGAAGGAGCTACCGTTTACTAAAACCGTATTCTACACCACACCGTATTAAATTTTCATTAAACTTATAAGAAAGGTTGGTTAATCCTTGTAATTTGACACATGATGATATCAGCGCTTGTACATTAGTGTAGTTTTCGTCCTCCTTTTGCTATCAGAACTGCAGATCTCATCAATCATCCAAACTTAGCCGAGAGGGAAAGACGCAGAGATAGGCCCAATCAGCAGTCTTCGCCTCCCTCTTCCTATGATCGCTTCCTCCTTTCATGCAAAGAGGGCTTCTCTCCTATAGGAATAGAATATGAATATTTCCATAATTGCATGCAAAAATTGTTATAAATGGAAGCGTCTATGAATTTATAATTAAAGTATACGCGGCCTCATGAATCATCTACCTCCCCCTCTAAATAAGAGGTGTCATTATCTACAATTCTGATAGTATAATTATAAATTGATGAAATTAAAATTTTTTTATTGTATAAATTAAAAATTATCTAATATCTATGTATTAAGCTCTACACTTAATTTACGAGTTATCAGTTAAAGTCTTATTATTTAAACTTGCGTAGATACCCAATCAATTATATAGTATTGTACCACAATTGTCAAATTAAATCAACGTGTCTCTATTTTACGGTTCAGTTTCGTGACTCGTCCTCCTCTCTCATACCCAGACTCGAGCGTCAGGCCCCGAGATGTCAGCCGGCCAGACGACCAGATCCCGGCGGCAGGGGCATTGTGTGGATCAAAACTGATCAGCTTGACAAATTGCATGCTGAAGCCGCGAACGAGGGACGTCGGTCAGTCGACTCAGTTCGTAGGAGCTACGGCAGCGCAGGATATTTGATACGACCTTACTTGAACAGGATCTCTTCTACAGCCTCAGGGGGCGGCCCGTTGCAGTAGAGGATCATTTAAACCTACATTCCGAGAGAAGCTGGGCTGATCGCACGTACGGCTTCCCAGCAGACTTCCTCTGATTCTTTCTCGTCTCTGTGATTATTCATTAAATTGGTTCCGACATTATTAAGACCTAAGAACCATTGATGTTTCTGTATATTCTCGTGGCTAATCAATCGGATTTCTGCATCTGATTCCTTGAATCTCCGAACGCTACTATGGTGGCAGCATCAGATGCGCGATCTCTTTATCCTGCTCGTCTTTCATGTTTCATCAGTAGCTATAAGTCAGAACAAGAACACTTCAACATGCTGTATCAGCTTGTATTTTCTCTGGTTAACTACACGAAAAGCCCAGGTTACGAGGAGCATCTCATCTGGACGTCCGTTGAATATATAACACATATTCTTTCTTAACATCTCATGGCGTTCACATAGTCTTCTCTTTTCTGAGTGACGACCGTGACTTGTACGACAACTTTTTGACTTGCGGTCGCTTTATTGAAGGAAGGATAACAGATAGGGGAGAGCTTAGTGAATGAGATATGGAGAAAAGGTTACTCAGACAATATAAAAACTGAGGATACATAAAATAACACTCAAACAATATTGACATCGGATTTTCTCCCATCCAGGGACCAACCTTCCTGAGAGGACTTGTTGAAGAACTCTATGCAGTCTGCAATCGCCTCATTGTAGTGCGAGTGGGATGAATAGTACGAGCTGCAGGAAGTCTTTGGTGGGTCGGGCTTGTGTTCAGATGACATGCCGCCTCCTTGGGATGAACATCGGCTTGAAGGCAGCGAGAGGACGAGTCTCGTGATGATCTTCCGGAACCGGTTGAGGATCTTCATCGCCGAGAAGTTTGGGGGATGGGGGTGGGCTCTCCTGGGAGTCTTCGGTGAGTAGTCTTGATCGTCTCCTCCTCCTCCTCCTCCTCCTCCTCCTCCTGATCTTGTAATGACCTGTATGACAAAGCTCTCACTCCTCCGATGATGACGAGGGTATTGCATTATCTTTGAGGGGTTGCTCCTCCTTCGCTTAATTAGGCGACCTCTCTCTCTCTCTCTCTCTCTTTCTCTCTTCTAGGGGAAGAGCAAATTAATGCTATGATGTGTGTGATTTGGGAGAAGATATGTTCTGTCTGTTGACTGTGTTGAGAGTCTATATATTCTATTTGCTGGGGAGACTCAAAGAGGGGGAGAGCATATTTAGAAGTTAGAACAAAGTGGGGAAAGTTGGCATAAAGACCATGTGCCCGAATCATTTGCATGGGGCTTCTGCTGTCCAAACCCCAATAGATAAATGAACACTCTTTGGAAAGACTCAATAGCTCAGATTATGAGTACCCTATATCTTTTCCAAGTTCAGTTATTACTAAAACCTAGTAGAGAGATGAGGTTGGTGCCACTGTGCATTAAGAGCGGCCATTCAAATAGGATGAAAGAAATTCTAAATTTAACTATTGATAATAAATCTCAAATAGAATTAAAATTTTATATTCTTACATAAGAAATGGCTCGCACAACATTCTTGCCCATGATAAGAACATTGATTACTCCACCCAAAAAGGTGAAAAGAAGAATGGAGCAGTGCAGTTAACGGGCTGTGCCGACGTGGGCAGAACCTAGAAATAGAATCAAGGTTTTGAAATTCATCTGGAAGTGTCTGTGGTGGCTATGTCGAATTGGCATTTGAATGAGGGTCAGTATCAGCTCAGCAGCTTTAGGGTGTCGACATCCAATCCAAAAGATAGAAGAAAAAGGAACCAATTCTTTTTCCCCAAATGACAATTAAGGAAAAAAAAAACCAAAGAAATTTTATCGCCTCAGACATAACATAGAAATAATTCCTTAATTAATTTTATCAGAGCTTACGTTCGCTACTGTTGGGAAAAGTTTCAAACCCATCATCAGTGGACTCGTCAAAAACTGCTCGTCGGAAAAAAACTGTCCTGAGGTAATAGAAAAAACCATACCTGAATCGACATTTTCTAACTGTATGGGATATATATATTTTTTTTGAGAAATTTTGAAAAATAATTAATTATATTTACATAATTATTATTAATTATTTTTAAATTAATATGATATTTAAATCAAATTTATTTTAAAACATCAAATTATTTAAATTTATCTTTTAAAAAACTGCTTTATTTAATTCGTTTTCTAATATAATTTTTAAACCTAATGATCCGAATTGGCCGAGAAGATTTCCCTGCCTGTAATGATTGTATGTATAGCACTTCCCCTGTTTCCTATGGGCGACATCTCTAAGTTATTAAATATCAGTGTTTTACAGAATGGGAACTTTTAACTTGAAATAAAAAGTATTATTATTGGAATTTTCATTTTTTTTCCGATAACCAATGTGGTTATGCATTTCTACGTAATTTATAGAAATATTCTTCCTTTTAGTTTAGGGAATGTAGTAAATTAATCCTTCACAGCCACACAGTTGCTTCCATAATATTTAAAATGGTTCGATTCAATTTGGGTACTATATGCTCCAATCATAATAATTTTATATTCATCGAACCGAATTATTTTAAAATAATTATATGGCTTAATTAACTGTTCAAACTGTTAAGATAATAAAAATTAACAAAATATATAAGCAAAGCGAAAATCAAACAAAAATTGCATAAAAATTAAGGAAATGAAATATACATGAAAATAATATGATTATAAAAATGTCAAGATAAATTAAATATATAATATTAAGAATAATGAATCCATTTAGGACAAAATTTAGTGTAAATTAATAGAAAATATATTATATAAAGGTAGGTAAATAAATAAATATATATATATATCTAACTGGGTTGGTTTCAGTTTACTGTTTAAATTCGATTCTTTAGTTGTTTTTCCTGTTTGCATAGGCAACTCGCTGAAAGATGAATAAGGAGGGTCCTGAACGCTTTTGTCAAATGTGAACCCCCTTTTAAGAACAAAGCCAGTCATCGACGGAATCTCTCGAATTTTAAAAACGTAGACCGGAGAGTTGCATTGAATGATGAGAAACCCTACCCCCTTTCCCCATAAAACCATCCTTTCTTTCACCACAGAGGCCTTGAAAGTTGATCTGAGGGTCGTCCATAGACAGATTTTCCTCGGTTTTATAGAGGGATTAGATGAGTTTAACTAAGGATCAAATGTAAAACAAAAATAAATAAATAAATGGATGGTAAGAATAGAAAATTAGATCCCTTAATCTCGATTAGAGAGGATGCTATTACACTAATTCTATAAAGGAGTCCGGATAAATATCTAGACTAAGAAATACATTATGATAAAATGATACGTCTACTTTATTCGTATTTATAAGATATTTTTGTTGGGATGGTTATAATAAAAGTTTTATATTTTATATGTTCTAAAATAACTTTCGATTTTACATCATTGGTCCATAATATATTTGACTTTTTATTTTAACAGTTTATTAATAAGATTATTATCCAATGATTTGTCATTTTGGTATGACAAAAAATGACTACTATGGTATGCAGATGTTGACAAAGAGACGGTCACAACGTAATGAAATGGTGGCATGCCAACGTAAAAGTTGTCATATAAACAAATAATTATCATATTATATATTGTGACATTAAAGTTGTGTGTTAGCAAATCATTAAAATTAGATATTAAATGTATTGTAGACCTAAATACATAAAAAAAATGAAAGAATATTTATATGTCAAAAAATAATAACCATGCAGGATTTATAATGTAGCTCTCATCCTAATCATCCCATTATATTTAGTTTTGTGAGGAAACTTGATTTTCAACTTCCAATATAATTTTAAAGTTGCATCTCTACGTCTCAAATTTCCAATAATTTTTATTTTGATCATGAAGTAATGCTCGAATATACTCAGTTGAATATTGATTATAGAATATTACACATAAAATCTTTCTAAATTTTGTTTTTATCTTTCTTATTCAAGTTCACATCACTTGTCATCAACCATACAGCCACAATCGACCTGCGACGACAAGAAATTAGATCAATCGGTGCATAATTCTGACGAAAAGAAGGGGGGGACCAAATTCATGATTACTTTGATGAGTAACCTTGTAAGATCATGATGTGATGTGAATACAAATTTAAATATCATCTTGAAATTTGATCCCACATATTACTCACCACTAAATTTTCTATAGTTATTAATTGGAGAGTACATTGCTATATCGATTTCTATTAAAATGCCCTAACATGTAGGCATGATGATTGAGGTTAAATTCTCTTTTTGTGGGAGGAATGATGATATAAATGAGATATGGGATTATAAGGGAATTTAATTTAAGTGGATTTCCAATTATGATTTTTGGTAAAAAAAAAAAACTATGATTGTGTCACGGTACTTTGTATCCCAAAAGCCCCGATGACACTCACAGACCAACCTTTTGTCCTAAGAAACATTCAATCCAAAAGCTTTAGGAGATATAATAATATATATCCACTTAAAAATAAGAAATAGGAGGAAACCTTTTGCTTTTCTTTTCCTTTCTGACACCAACCCGGGGCAAGAAGTGAACTGCAAAAAGATTGGATCAGAATGGGGATTTTGAGTCGATTCGGCTGACTCGAGTCGGATTCGACTGGTTGAGTCGTTAACTCGGACAGCTTAACTCGTTGAACCATTGAATCCGGCCCAATTAATTGGTCCAGCCGGCTCCGTTGCTCCCGGCCAAAATTAGGGCACTTTCAGCAGTCCACAATTTCTAATTTGCTGACTAAGAAGGAGGGTTTATTTGTTCCCATAATTCTTTCACGGCACCGTGGCTCTGCGTCTCGATCACCGACTCGAAGCTCTTCAATTTGCTGCTACCTCTGATTGCTGAGCTGATGCTGAATCCCAATCAGGGCACCACTTAGAGATTCTTCTGCGGCGTGACGAGTGTTCTCTGGCGTCTGCAAGCGAACGCTCACGGTCAGCTACTGGTTGCCGCGGCCACCTCCAAGTAAGGGCTGCTGCCGATTGCTTCGTGCTTCCTCTGCTATGCGGGCATTTCTAACTCTTCAAATGTCACATATATGGGTTGCACTTGGGATTACATCGTAGGAAATAAGTGAACAGAGTCAGAAGAGATGCTGTACATTGTGGGGCTGGGTTTGGGGGACGAAAAAGACATTACGCTTAAAGGACTCGAAGCAGTCCGAACATGCGAGAAGGTCTACATGGAGGCTTACACTTCTCTCCTCTCATTCGGCCTCTCCTCAGACGGTCTCTCCACTCTTGTAATTACCAAACTGCTTTACATTTTATACTCCCATCTGGCTTTGCAATAGTCCATTCTTGAACTTCCTATGGAAATGAATCGGATACTGGTGTTGCAGGAGAAGCTGTATGGAAAGCAGATCATAGTTGCAGACAGAGAGATGGTGGAAGAGAAGGCTGATGTATTCCTGTCTGAAGCTCGTGAATCTGACGTGGCTTTTCTAGTCGTTGGGGACCCTTTTGGGTAGTCAGTTGAATCATATCATAAAGATATTGGATTTTTGCTTCTTAATTATTGGATTCAATTTTTAGTTGATAACTTCTAATAGTTCCATGTGAATGTCGGACTTGGGCCTATATGACAGGACTGATCAATAGAAAAACTCCAATGCTCCACCGTTTTAATACATGGATACATCACACTAGATATGTAGGACTTTATATTTATCGGTGTTATGTGTTTCAAATTGACCAAAATGCCTTTGAAACAATTTTGGTGAAAGCATTGCTTTGATGTCACATTGTTCCTTCTGCTGAAAGGTTCAATGTTCTCCTGTTCAACAGATAAATTCATTCTTGTGCAGCAGCAGATTTTTTGTTTAATGTACTTGTATCTCATGTGACACAGAGCTACAACGCACACAGATCTTGTAGTTAGGGCAAAGAAAATTGGAATCGATGTCCAGGTGGTCCACAATGCTTCAGTGATGAATGCTGTTGGAGCCTGTGGGCTGCAACTTTATCGCTATGGTGAAACAATTTCGATACCATTCTTTACTGAAACATGGAGACCTTATAGCTTTTACGAGAAGATAAAAAAGAATCGCAATCTCGGTTTGCACACACTCTGCTTACTAGGTAAGTTTTATATTTTTTCTTGGGTTTAACTCCTTTTTTTGCCATTTATTTTCTGAATTTTGATATACGCTAGCTTCCGGTGGACTATTCATCATAGAATATAGTGTGGCATCATATAGTCCTGGGAAATTTAGATACCTAAACAAGTAGGATTTGCATGGTCGTGTTCATGTTCAATACTAAACAAGTAGAATGCATACATAAATATGATGAGTCAATAGCAAAGTGGAAATACTTAAGATGCTGAATCATCTTGTCTTGAATAAATCTATGAGAGGATTAAGCAGTGTTAAGACACTCTTTCCCCGTAAGGAAATGGACATGGAAATGTGAACACATGAACACGTCTTATTTTCATTGAACTAAAATTTGTAATTTATGGTTGCTCCTTTTAACAGATATACGCGTAAAGGAACCTTCCTTGGAGTCTCTATGCAGGTATCTAGAATCAGATATTTAGCCCAGATCCTCATCTAATCACAGTTGATGTGTTTAAATATTTATGAAGTGGATGCTATGTTATTTCCACTGCATGTTTCTTGTTTCTAATTTCCTTCCAGAGGGAAAAAGCAGTACATAGTAATGCAAATTCAGCCTAGCTCCTTATTTATATTCGTAGTTAATGTATTTAAAAATTTTGAAGTGAACGCTTTGTTTGTTATCTCATATTTCTGCTTTCTGATTCTCTCTCCTTCAGAGGGAAAAAGCAATACGAACCACCAAGGTTTATGACAATAAACACTGCGATAGAACAACTATTGGAGGTTGAAGACAAGTGTGGAGACAGTGGTAGGTCACCTTATTCCTTCTAATGACTTTGTTTTAAAGCAGAACAGGTGGATGGGACAGCAACCTGAATTTCGATTGACATTTGAACCTCTGACAAACCTTGAATGATTCAAGTCAGAAATAATTGTCTTTGATCAAATGGACGTCAGTCATGCATAATTGTCTTGGCCGAAGCAGGGGCCTGTGTGAGAATGTTTGTTTGATAATCAGGGTGTGTCATTATATTCCGCTGTGATAGCTTACCATATTGTAATCAAGAGACTTGTTTTTTGCTCTAGTTTATGGGGAAGATACAGTGTGTGTTGGGATAGCGAGGCTGGGAAGTGAGGACCAGATGATAGTTGCAGGATCCATGAAGCTGCTGCTGACTGTTGACTTTGGAGCGCCCTTGCATTGCCTAGTCATTGCTGGTGAGACGCATCCATTGGAGCAGGAAATGCTGGACTTTTACCGGCTTAAAGAATGATCAGACAAAAGAGAAAACGGAACTGCTTAAATATTCTTTTACTAGATGAATGTTCATCAGAGGATGGATTGAGGATAAGCTCCATCAAGTTTTCCTCAATTCCACTTGTCGGATCCATCAAAGATCCGACTAAGGCTGCTGCTTACATTTCCGGCTTGGAGTCTCTGAATTCAATGCTTCATCAAGCATCAGCTTCATGCTTGAGAGCGGTGCCCCTTGGAGTTCGAGGTTTCCAAGCCTTTGTTTTGGTTGTTTGTAACTAATTCATTTCGAACTTCCAGTTTACATCCTCGTGACATTCACTAGATGGGCTACTGTCGATGTGAACAGTGTTGATGTTGATGCTCAATGTGGAAGGTAATGTTGTAAGATTGATGATTTGGATCATCCGAGCTTGGGCTGGACGATATAGAATTGATGTAATGCTAAACTGTCCTTGAAGAATTCGATCTACATTATTGGTGCTTTCAGTTTCGAGCATCGAGTTTCATGTGCAGTAATACCCTACACAAATATGGACACTCCATCTGGTAAATAGTTGTTCAAGTTGAATGTGATGTCAATTACATTAACCTCTCTGTGTAAGATTGGTATTTGATCAATCTCTATATTCTCGTTCTGGGTGATCGATCCCTCTTCTGAAATCGATAATCTGACATTATTGTTTTTAATAATTCACACCGTGTCAGAGTTTCTATCTCCCTGTCGCTTTAGATACCATACTTAAACCTCACTCTCTGGAGTCTGGACCCAGAGAAAGAAAAGGTGATGATTTGGTGCAATAGAAACATAAATTCAATGGGTCTCAATTAAGGTCAGATGTCCCCGTCCCTCACGCCCGACTCGTCGGTGGGCATCTCAATGGTCAACAATCACAGGGACCGGCCAATCCAACGGCAGTGCGAGCCTCCATCATCCACCCTGTGACGCCGTCAATCGCGCCGTTAAACCCCACCAGCGCGACAACCTCCTGCCACAAGATCCGCCTAACCAACGACCTTCCCCGCCATCCACTAACAGCCGGCAGGGGCATTCTCGTCATTCCACTTGCAATTATAACAGTAAGAACCCAAATTAAGATTTGTTTTTTTAAAACAAATTTACTTTTTAGTGTTTGTATAGTCCGGCGTACGTTGTTGTCGGTGCCCATAAGAGCTCCTGAAGCCTCCAGCGCAGCCGGGTCCGACAGTTCCAACCCGACCCGACTGGACTCGCCCCAGATCTGACCTCCCCGTCAGTCTCTCCGCATCCTTTAATTCGTCACTCTCCGTCTCCGCCCCTTCAAATCTCTGTCACCTCTCTCCCTCTTAGTGAGCAGCAGCGTTCCGTTAACGGAGGACTGAGACCGCCCTCCCCCTGCTCCGATAGGTCGAACGCGGCGTTCTAGCTTGCGCATTGCTAAGGATATGGGAGCTCAGAAGCGGTCCCGGGGGTGCTGCGGGTGGTTCATTGTTGCGGTGGTTCTGGCCATGGTTGTCGGAGCCATTGTCCTCGTCGTCAAGAAGAGATCCAGCCACGGCAGCGACGAGGCGGAGCCTGCCCCCGGGCCTCCCGGCGCCGTCGACCAGAAGTACTCTGACGCCCTCAAGATCGCAATGCAGTTCTTAGACGTGCAGAAATGTACGCTCTCCCTTTGTTTTCTGTTATCATTAATAAGAATCTATCTGCAAAACCTTCTTCGTGCCCATGAATTTTTTATTTGGAATCAATCTTCCGCCAATTGAAGTATAGTTTTCTAGTCATGTAATAAGTTTTGTTTTTTCCTTTTAGTCCAACGCGCAGTTGATATAGCGAATCTATGTATGCTTCCAATTTTGCTTTTTCGCAAGGGAAAAAGGATTTTTAGACCCGAGAAATATGTTATCTCGTGTCATCATTTTCATAAAAAAGCTTGTTTTTCCCTCACCAAAATTAAATTTTCCGCGTGAAAAATTAGGAAACCATTTTCCTGTGAAACAAGCCGACGGAAAGATGCAAATTGTTGATGACCTTTAGACTTATGTCTTGTAAAGGAACCTTAAAAGGGTGCCCGAGTAGCTTGTAGTTGATCTTTTCTGTGGATGTTGACATGGAAATGCTACTTTTCTTGATACAGCCGGTAGGTTGGAGAACAACAAGATATCTTGGAGAGGAAACTCGGCTCTCAAGGATGGGAGCGATGCAAAGCTGGATCTCTCAAAAGGAATGTATGATGCTGGGGACCACATGAAGTTCGGATTCCCGATGGCCTTCACTGCTACTGTCCTGTCGTGGGCCATCCTCGAGTATGGAGATCAGATGAATGTTGTGAATCAGTTGGAACCCGCTCGCGACTCACTCAAGTGGATAACTGACTACCTTGTGGCAGCTCACCCTTCGGACAATGTGCTCTACATTCAGGTCAGTGATCAGAAACTTGCTTTTAATAGAGAAGCAATGCCTTGAAATTTGTTTTGCTATTCTGTTTTCGGCCAGCCTTGGTCTCTTGTTCTCTACATTGTCAGGAATTGAAACCAAAATAGTGGAATGGAGGCTGAGAAGTTTCATTTGACATGAAAAGAAATTTACTTGTAGCTTTTGTATTAGGGCTGAGGACTGTTTCAGAATTTATTGAATGCTGAGATGCTTCACTATGGATGTATTTTGTCCATTTTCAGACATTCGTATTAGATTTTGGCTAATCTGATTCCTGGAAGTGGGATAAGTTTCTCATTTATCTTTTTCCTCATTTTGAAAAGCTGAGAAAAACCAAACATGAAGATTAGAAGACTTATCCAGGTTCCCCATATCAAATATGAAAGATACAAATCTGAAGAGGAGTGTCATGCTAGTGCACAGAGAAGTGTTATATTATCTGAAAGTTCATAATTAGAAGCAGGGTTATCCGCAGGAATATCTCTCCCCCACAAAACCCATGCTTGGAGAAGTTGACTCCATATAGAATAGGGGATATTCTTGGGCCCATGAATGCAATGCATGCCTATAGATCAAGTTTAGAATTTTTTCCACAAATCCACATTTTCTACCCACATACTAACCATGCTAAAAAGAATTGGAGGGGATTCTGTGCATGTAGAAGTCCTTATTTGTAGTTTGGTGACAGGTGGGTGATCCGAAAGAGGACCATAAGTGTTGGGACAGGCCAGAGACCATGACGGAGAAACGGCCTCTTACTATGGTGAATACATCAACTCCTGGGACAGAGGTTGCAGCAGAAACGTCAGCTGCTTTGGCCTCAGCTTCTCTGGTTTTCAAATCAGAAGACACCGCATATTCAAGCACGTTGCTAAAGCATGCCAAGCAGCTCTTCACTTTTGCTGATAAGCACAGGGCTTCCTACAGTCTAAGTGTCCCCAGTGTTCAGACTTATTACAACTCGACAGGCTATGGTGATGAACTCCTGTGGGCTGCAAGCTGGCTCTACCATGCAACAGGGGACAAATCGTACCTTCAGTATGTCTCACAGAATGGTAAATCATTCGCTAATTTTGGAAGCCCAAGCTGGTTCTGTTGGGATAATAAGCTTGCTGGTGCCCAGGTAACTCCTATTTTCTGCTGTAAGCAGTGAGGGTTTGTCATTTTCATTGTTGCCTAATAAAGAAAAAGTGTCAAATTGCCCTTTCACCTCACCCCATTTGAATCATTTTGCTGAAGATGATTTCTTTGAGTTCACTTCATTTTGTTTTGCTTCAATTGACTATTTTCACAATGTGTATTAATTAATTTGATCTATATTGAATAACATTATTTGGAATTCCTTGAAATAACTGATCCATTATCTCTTCTTTAATCATTGGATTAAAGACTATTCTCAAGAAGACAAGGATTTGAAAAGAAAATGAAAACTTTGGATGTTCTCTTCATAGAAGAGAGTTTGAGTCAAATGATATTGATTTAGTTCAATTTCATTCCAACTGGAAAATTGCTTTTTCAGTTGATTCTTGTTTTGACCTGGAGCATAAAAAAATGGTAGAATTCAACAGATATGGAGTGAATTCTGTCATCTGTTATGATTTAATGTTTATGCTCTAGTGCCCTTCCTAAGGAATGATTCTACCTTTTTCTTCTCATTTCTGAAAAAGTTAATGCTCAAACTCTTCTCTTGGTTTCTAGAACCCTCATTATATTAAAATTTTAGCATTGTAGAATTTTATTAGCTGCTAATTTTGTTCTCAAATTGTTTTGCCTGCTACAGGTACTACTTTCCAGGGTGAGCTTCTTCAGTGCCAAGGATGCATCAGATTCAGTAAAGAATAGCCTTCAAATGTACCAAAAGACTGCCGAGGCTGTTATGTGTGGACTCCTGCCAAGTTCTCCTACTGCCACATCCAGCAGAACAGACAGTAATATCCTGCAAATATTCTCGTTGGCTGCTATTTATCTGTGTTTTGTCTTCTGAGCGCTTCTTTTGATTGATCAATTTGCATAAGAATATTTTTTTATTAGTAATGACTAATGAGCTCAGAAATGCTTGATCAAAGTTGAAATTTGCTCCCTGAATTCATTACCTTCTTTCAAGAGAGCCAGGAGCTTTAGAAGCAGGGAACAACTATCTTCTTGGAAAAATATGACAGAAATAAGCCATTTTTCCTTTTATGATCCATCACTATTACGTACCTCTCTCATTTTGATGTTGAACCCTTAATTTTGCAGATGGTCTTATATGGGTCAGCCAATGGAATTCTCTGCAGCACCCTGTGGCCTCTGCATTTTTGGCCACAGTTTTCAGTGATTACATGCTCACTTCAAGAACAGCAAAAATATCTTGCAATGGAGAAACCTATAAGCCATCAGATCTTCGGAAATTTGCCAAATCTCAGGTATGGATCTCCCTGGCAAAATGTCGTCTACTAAAAAGAGGTTTGCAAATGAATTTAAAAGTAGTATGCTGTCCTATTAGTTTGTTTTAGAAAGAAACTGTTTACAAAATCTGGTTTCTACCATAGTTATCATCTACTTGCTGCTACGTCCACTCACTATCTATTGGCTTCTGATTTGGACTGCCTGTGCTACTTATTGGAAACCACTTAAAATTGCATTGCTGGAAAAGAATTAACTGGAAAAAAAAAAATCAATGAAGAAACGGATTTTAAATTTTATAAACGAGTCTGAGAAAGTTTTTTGTGAATAATTCCAAATACCCACTGGAATTCTTGCAATACTTTCACTATTTTCCTACTGGCTAACATATTCGTATTAATATTCTTCAGGCTGATTATGTTTTGGGCGATAACCCCATGAAAATGAGCTACCTCGTTGGCTACGGTGACAAATACCCGCAATTTGTTCACCATAGAGGGGCTTCCATACCCACCGATGCTGACACAGGTTGCACCGATGGCTTCAAGTGGCTTGACTCGACCGATCCAAACCCCAATGTAGCTATTGGCGGACTAGTTGGGGGGCCCTTCTTGAATGAATCCTTCGTCGACTCGAGGAACAACTCTATGCAGGGCGAGCCGACCACATACAACAGCGCTCTCCTCGTGGGCCTCCTCTCGGGCCTAGTCACTACATCGTCTGTGGTTCAATCCTTCACCTGAAATGCAAACTCAGCACATATATTCTTCTTACTAAACGACTCCGTCTGTGCTTGTATGTATGTATTGTAGATGTATGCGCTATCCCTTTATTCGTGATAAGCTTCTTCTGAACGGATTATTTCACCGTGACAAAAGTTAGTATTCGTTTCTCGGCCTGATATAGATGGGCAGTTTTTGAGCCAAATTATGGCAATCCTTTTTAGGAAGTTTTCGCTTTCCCGTTTGCCTGTTCGCGTCTTGTCCCTCGTACATCCGAGCCATGTCATAGCGGAAATAAGCAGATGTAATGCTATTATCAATTTGCTGAAGCCTGAAGGATGCCCACAGTCAGCGCTGTTGTTTCATGGAGGTCTATTGTCGACAACGTCTTTCTATCTCTGAGGTTCTTCTCCTAGAGAGGATCTTGTTCCTATACTCATGACATAAGACTTTCCTTTGTGTCTGTCGATCATCGTTGCTCTAATCTGAAAACTGGACATAACGTTTCCTTTTAACTTTAACGATTAGAACCCTTCATTGCCTAAGATATCCTACGTCGACCATCACATGTGTCTCACGACATGCTTATCAATTCGATAGAAAGGATCTGTATACACGTTCTTAATTTACACTTGCGTGTGGAACTCAATATGCATGGAGATGTTTACAGTCATAGGTCATGCTACCGTGTCGTCAACATCATAGGAGTCGTTGTCCTGTCGTGATTATTACTCCATCTGCAGCGCGTACAATTATATTCTTACTCAGAGACTGTTGTTACATGCCACTGGCAGAACGGATGAAGCTGGTGGGTGGTGAAAGGAACTGATCAACTTTATCGGACAAACACAAGAATCCTACATGAAAAATGGGAACGGAGTTCGGATTCCATGGATGATGCTTATCCAAACATGGTAACAGCTTCTCCCAGAGGGCAAGAGATCACCAAGAGAACCCGTAACGTAAATTGAAACTGGGAGTCCACTCCCACTCCCACTTCCACTTCTGCACTACCGCTCCCACTTCTCCCCAGAGAGAATTTTTTGATGGACAGCTAGCTGATGATATGCGGCACCGACCTTGAGGATAAGGATCACATTGCTCTTCAGTCCAAAAGAAAAAAAAAATCTTAATAAAAGAGAGTGATATCTCACGATGGTATTTCTCGAAAAGATTAGAAGATCTAGTAGAATGACTCATGATTAAATCAAAAACTTAAACGGTTAGTCGGTCTCGGCCAATTACTTATATCTCATGATTTTGTGTACACTTGAATATTTTTCCCATATGAGATGCTTTTTTTCTTTTTAATACCCTATACTTACTACGTGCCCTTCAAGACGTGTCTCTCAATAGTCGACTACAAGGTAGATATTTTCTTTTAGGTTCTCACGGGAAGGGCAACTGAGCACAAGATAGAATAAATCCTCTTCTAGATGCACTCGGGTTCATGACTACAAGTTCTACGCCCGAATACGACAAGATACGAATTTGCCGAACCATTTAGTACGATATAATGTTTAAAATTACACATGGTGGTGATGTTGCGTGCCCTTATAGTTCATATTTTCTCTCTTACCTTTTTCTCTTCTTATTTCTCAGAGATAAAGATTCTTTTTATTTCCACTCTTCGATATCTAGCACTATCCATCCAGCTCTTAGAAAAAAAAAAGTATGGAATACATAAGTTATCAAAGTATATATATATATAATATTCTACGGTTAGATTATTCAAGCAATTTAATCGAATAACGGATAATCAATCATGCATATTTAAGAAAAAGATCCGATAATTCATATTTACCGAACCATCCCACAATCGAATTATAGAATTCTTCCCATCAGTCACACATCAACCCTATGGTCATCTCGACGATAATAATATCTTCATTTTACCCAACAAAATGGGGGTGTCGCTATCTCTCCTTGTACAGTGTGCAGCACCGGCACACATGGTGAGGTCACAATTATGTGGTTCTATTTTGTGGTCTGTCCGTCCGTCTGTCTGTTTCCGTGTCTTTGACTCAGAGACCGAGAGATACGGTCAATGACAGCTGCTATGCCCGCCCCACACCACCCCCACAATAATTCAATTCCATAAGGTTCACCGATACTATTTATCCGTCATCTTCCTCTTGCTCACCACTCAAAAAAAATATGTGCATTGCAGATTGCCAACACCTCCCCAATCCTTGGCCATCATCTCGTTGAAACCATTCCCCTCTTATAGATTTTTTTTTTTTTTAATTTACCCATGTCCTAAACTCCAATCAATCTCATCTAATCTGGGTTCGAGTCTGACTTATCTACACGTGTGTAGCACTCCCGAGTCATCACTCTTATATTCATCAAAGCTGAAATCGTTTTTAATCGAAAGGTACAGATGAATCAGCAGACATTATACTGGGTCTAAGTAATAGGGTTTTTTCGGATATATGTAATTATTGGGTGCAGTGGAGCAAGAACATGCGCTGGAAGTATCGATTTTTACTGTAGCTGATAATGATTGCTAATGTACACATTAATAACAACAAATCATATAAAACTGACATAAGATCGACAATGAAAGAATTGGCCGAGCAATTCATGATCTCTGCATACTGGTTCCTGATTTATGAGGCACAATCGGTTGTCAAATGGGTGACATCCGGCTTCACGGTACAGCCGAGTTACTGTTCCATCTCCCAGCTTAGCTTGGAGGCCGCACCATAATGCTCGGGCACATATTCCTGTGCCATAAGAAATTGAACATACGATGCAATTAGTTGGTCCGATGACCTTATCCCACATAAAACATGATAAGTCATGTTGCATAGAATAATGCACAACCTCTAGCTTGCACATGAGTTCGTCGGCGGTGGGTGCGGAGACGATAATACGACGGGCTGACGGAGCGATGAAGCCCTCATCAACTGCCGTGTCTATGAATGATAACAACGAGTTGTAATATCCGTCGACATTCAATAAACCCACCTGTACATATATATATATAAAGATAAGAATATTTAATATAACAATTTCATTTCGCAGATCATTCAAAAATAATATTGATTAAGGGAAAAGATATTTTTACCGGTTTATTATGGATTCCCAGTTGAGCCCAAGTGATGACTTCCAAGAGCTCCTCCAAGGTTCCATATCCACCTGATGCACATATTCTCGGTCAAAATCTCCATAAGAAAGTCCATGCCATGTAGCTAGCTTGCTTACTAGTACAGCGAGAATATACACTCGGGTTGTACCGGGTAAGGCAACGAAAGCGTCAGATTGTCGAGCCATCTCAGCCTTCCTCTGGTGCATGCTCGAGACGGGTCTAACTTCTCCTACAGTTTCTCCGGTAATCTACCATATAATCAATATCAGAAGTGAGATTACACTAATAACCACCAAAGAGTGATAACGGAAACGGAAACTCGACTCGATTATTACCTCTCTGGGCATGAGAGTCTTCGGGATCACGCTACAAGATAAGCAAACGAGTATTAACACAGAGTGGCACATATCAACCCAAAAGATATCCACAACCTCCCTAGATAATTTCATTGATATGATTATAAGAATGGACTCCATTTCATAATGAATAGGGTGATATATTGTGGCTGGAGATGTGATGGTTACCCTAGCACGTGACGACCGCCATCGAAAACAGCTTGGGAGACGAGGCCCATCAGTCCAATGCTCCCTCCACCGTACACCAGGTCAATATTCCATTCAACCTGACCCAAAAAAATATATATATGTACTTATTTTTTTAATGTACGCATATAATATCAAGAAATCAAATGATTTTGATTAATTCCCTAGAAACAAAAGTGGTGAGACTTGTCCTCACATGAATTTTCTCCATTCTAAAAATTTAAATTCAATGACTTATATAATACAATTATCATCGATCCCTTTTAATCAATCCGTTTATTTATAAGAAAATCGTCACTTATTTATTTCTATATGCAGTTGGTGCTACGTGTCCGTCTTCAAGTCCGTAATTAGGCAACACATGGATTCGGAAAGGCATAATTGTGCTCATCTTTTTCAATAATTGACATGTATCATCTCAGACGACCAATGATAAGTTGTCTGAATCACAGGTCTAAAATAAAACCCTAAAAAAGGCCTCCAAATGAAAGAGGAATGAGCATGCGCACGGCTAGACCCAATGTTCCCTAATTCATCAGCCTGCCACCTCTTCAAATTATTCTGGGCTGCTTTCCATTATACAACCCATCTAAAAGTTCCTACTGATACATGAAAGTGCATACAGTATCAACTGCGCAGGTTAAATACTTCTTGATCGTAAAACAAGGTGATATGAATTGAGAATTAGTGTTAGTCGTAGGTTTGGATCGCCTCATGATCTTTAAGGGTTCAAGTGCGATAACAGTGAATTCAGTCGACTCGTTATTGGGAGGTCACGGGCTAAATTCTCATCTTAGCGCAACCTCACAACCCCTCTATTTCCTCCCCTTTGTATGGGAGGTCGAGTAAAATGAATAAGTACAGAGAAATTAAATTTATTATTTTACTTGGGATTAAGGGTTCCTACCAGGACCTTTAGCAGTGCCCCCCTATTTTCTTCCCTTCCTAGTCCACAGGTTTTCTATGTAACCGAAGAAATTGAATTAGTACACAAAAGCTTAGGGTATATGGGCGGATAAGTAGAATATATCGTATCTTCTTTGCATGACTCACTTCATCCCAGGAAGCTAGACTACAGCCAGGAGTTGATCCATAACGATTGCCTCTGAATCCATGAGGCCCCACAGCGTCGAAATCATATGGACAAAGAGCGGAAGAGTCGATTAACTACTTACGAGTTGTTTGGCTAGCTGAATCGCAGCGAGCTGGTAGCTAGGCTTGTTGCCGGGGCTGCTCCCGCAGAACACGCACACCCGCTGGAATCTTGACGAGGATTTCATCGTTGCTGAAAACAGGACCGATTCACAGGCTTGTTCGGGAGCAAACGAGGCTCGTAGTACCCAACAAAAAAAAAATGATCTCTGACTTAGAATTGAATGGTGCCCTAAATTGGCCGTGTCAGCTGAACTATCTCCTGATCAATAGGAGATTGAGATTGTGAGAATTGAAACTGATGATGAGAGGAGGAGCAAGGAGAGGCTGAGATCAATGAGTGATATATTGGAATGAAAATGCACCACTGGTCCCCTTTTATAATATTAAAGCAGGGTGTATGTATACTCTTTGTATATATATATATATTAAATTTATCTGTTTTAATATGAAAAAGTGCTTAAATTTTTTTTTTTGAGCCCTAAATTGACTTGTGAAATGGCAGCTGGGAGGTGGCATGGCACAAATCCAAACAAAAGCAGAGAGAAATAGTGTAGAATTATCGATTGACAAGTCCCTTCCCCTGCACTGGAAATAAAGTAGGTCCAAGATTTTAAAATNCTATATTTATTTTAAATAGAAGAAATATTAAATTATATTAACTAATTTATATTTGTTTGTGTAGGATATTTTTTTTCCATTTTTAATGGTAGCAAATGAGTGAATTATTGAAGGATCAAAGCTAAATTAAAAAACTTATATAGTACGTAAAGCACCGGAAAATTCTGAGACAATTGACGATGACAGGGACGGGTTTGGGGAACTGGAGGCAGCTGTCTCTTGTGGACTCGATAAAAAAGTATAAAAACTATATAAAATTAATATGTTTTATCTTTCTTTTTTTTTCTTTTTAAATAGGGAGATCATATCATCACTAATTGCAAAATTAAATCCTTATAATATCACAAGCAAAAAAAAGTAAAAATTATCACAACCACATCAAAATTTTCGTAAAAATATCGCAACATCTGTTCCGTGATCATATTTTTTTCCCATTAAATGATAGAGCAGCTCGTCGATATGGATCATATCACTGTGCCACGTCAACATAAACCATCATATTAGCATTCACATAGCATGAAAAGGACATATCTGTATGCCATTTCATCATTTAACTGGAAAAAAAATTAATGGAATAAAGCCCGTAGCATTTTGGGAGAATTTTTTTTAAAAAATTCAGGACAACTTTTATTATTTTTTTAATTCATAATATAATATAGAAAATTTCCCAATATACTATAATATTTCAGGGGAATTTAGCCTTTTAAATATTATATTTCATTTCCCTTAATTAATATTCTTACTTTGGTATGTTTATTCAACTCGAGTATTCTGGTAGTAGAATGATTTAGGTATGACTGTATTTACTTATATATATATATATATCTAGTTTGTAGCAGTTATTTTCCAATGATCACAAAACAAAATTTCCCTTTTTTTTCCCTTTTCATTTTATTTATTTTTTACCGACAGAAATGAAGGAACTCATCTACATCATTGGATCTTGTCTAACTCTTCTTCTCATCATTTTATGTCTTTCCCCACATTTTATCCTTCATCTGACAGCTAAATGAGAGTTCATTTCATTTTGTCTTGTGGGTTGCTTCCATTTCCTTGTCAAGATACAGGAAACTTGAGCTAATTCCATCGTTGGCCACACACATTCAATCCTACCAATGAACAAAATTCATCCACCGAAAAAAGGGGGAAGATATGACATATGCAACATTCTCGACCAACGACCAAGGGATTCCAAACTCGATTCCCACCGCTGAGATGCATTTATTTAAGAGACTATTGATGTGTGGATTGATGGATAGCTTGTCGTTGAGCAACATGAGGTGTACATCACAAGTGGCATGTTGAATGGACACCCAACTTACTTTTCAACAGTATGGTGACATTTTCACATTGAAAATGATACAATTTATCCTACTAAATCATTAAAGCCACTTTGCCATACGGCAAGCGGTTTAGGCTCTTTTAAGACACTCGTCATGTCAAGTTAAATGACTGCCGTTTTCGGGATTATCCTTCAGATTTCCCGGCAATAAATCGTACGGCTTCCAATTATCGTATTTTATCGGAAAATTCTCAGTGAATTACCGGTGAAGTTTTCCATCTTGAGATCTGCCCATGTAGAAAAAAAAATGTAAATCATCAGACTTTGTTGAAATTTGTTAATAAACTTCCAAAAAAAATTGTCTTTGTCGAATTTTCTGGCAAAACTCCATTGGAAATTTGTTGAAGCATGCTTTTAGACAGACAGATGCTACTTCCAAAAGAATTTATTCACTAGAAATTACTCGATTTGCTCGATTCTACAATTAGTTTTTGCTCATCCTAACTAATATGTTCAGCTAAATTTCCAAAGAAATATTCATGAGGCATTAGTATCCTCGATTTTATTTTAAAAATACAAAGCACGGACTCGAGATTTTGATTGGTAAATGAGCTTTAATATCAGATGGACCGGTTGAAATATTTCAACTTTTTGGGGTGGGCCTTTCGTACTCCAATACGTACGGGGAAAGGCAAAATTTTCAGCAAAATATAGTGGAGGGGGTTCCATATTCATGAAAAGCCCTCCTCCTATAAATAAGTTCTTGATGTCAAATTTTCTTTAAAGGAGAAAAAAATTTAATTGAGAAATCATAACTTTTACCCGTTAGAAAGATAAACTGCACTTGAACTATAGGATGAAACTCACGCAAATGATAAATTTACTCTATTTATAAGATTTGAATTCGAGATTTTAGATAATAATCAGTTCTAAAAATTCTAACATCCCCTTTTAAGGGGGCTGTTTGAGACTTTCTTCTCACCGCTGAATCGACGAAATGAACCCTCATTAAAAATTCATTATCGTTTGATATTAAACCCGGGAAATTAGAGATATATACATTTCCTTGGCGGGTGGGGGTGGTGTGGTTTGGAGGGGGGATCCCTTTTGGATGCACTCGGCTCAGAGGGACCAATATGGTTCGATTAAAGATGAGCTTACTTAGGTGGAGGCTCCGTGCATGACGTCGGGAAATTAACATTCTTGACTACTGAGATTTATGGCGTCTAATCGGGCCCCCGGGGACTTGAGAGTGACGAAGATGACTGTCTAATTGGCTCGATATTCAACCAAAGAGAGAGGGGTCACTAAATTGAGTGTCAAATGGATCTTTCCCCTTTGGAGGTCTCCTGGTCGTGGTTGGCAAGTCAGATCAGATCAGATCAGACCTAATCATTATCAAAATTATTGATGATACCCGTTCGAGATTGTACGTATGACAAAGGGATCAACCACTTTCAACTTGCTTAATTAATTATAAAATTTGGAATTAATGTTATATACTCGCAATGCCAAAAAGAAAACCTCTCCGCTCTTTGATTTGAAAAAGAGAAATTTATATTATTATCATACCTCATAATAATACGATGAGAAATAATCAAGAAAACCATTTTGATGAATAAAACATAATGTTCAAGTAATTAATTGGTGTTCTTAATGTAGTAATAAGAAGAACAAAAAATATTTATTATTATTATTATCGAGATTAAATATTCATCCATGCATATGATTCGCCATGATTAGTGGGATTAGGCTTTGATTGATGTGCATGGGATCTCCTTAATTTTCTGGCCGGACATGATTGTCATTTAACAATAAATAAGATTGTCTCTTTGTTAAACGACAGCTTCACTGACTCAAAAAATCTTAAACTACTCTTCTTCACGGATTGATAGCTTGAGAAAACTTAACTGGCACTTTTTTTTGTGCTAAATAATAATAAATTAAATTCATAGAGAAATTTGTTTGTGACAATTTGGTATTTCAATATTTATCTTTACCAATACTGATCTACTTGTTTGTTGGCTCAGCGTCGAGTGTTCGTTGGTGGATCACTTTCGTGTCTGAAAGCGACCAGTGTAATGGTAGGCTCATTTGTAGAATATATATATATATATATATATATATATATATATTCTAAATTATTAATATAAGAAAGGAAAATAGTCACTCTAGTTTTATTTTTTTATATAAAAAAAGCTCTCTCTCTATATATAAAATAATTCAGTCGATAAAAAATAGGATTAAGGATTAAATATACATAAGCACTCTTAAAACTACAATCAACACTTAAAAAAGCTTATAGTTTATTTCCCACTCTCTGTTTTTATTCATTTCTTATTTAAATGTTTTACTATAATTTGTTGAAGCCCAAAATTTATGAAATCATTTAAAATTTGTATTAAATTATATGTGTAGGACATTTCTAAAAATTAGTGTTATAATTTACACTTCTCTGTGAAGTACAAGACAATATCTGGTGCATGTGTGTGTGTATATATATATATATATATATACCCATGTGTAGATGAGATTTATATATAATAAACCATCAAATATCTAAAAATCTATTAACTTTTGACTAATTTATATTCAAATCGATCAAATTATCTAAAGATAAAACTCTAATAATATCAATTATTTATAATTATAAAACTCAAATTCGAGATCTTATTTAAATGAGAGAAATAATAAACCATTTCAATATAGAATCATTGTCCCTTGGAAGATTAGAAAAAGGGTGTGATATATATGCCTCATTACACAACATGTAGGAATTTTCTTAATTAAAGCAGTTCAAGTAATCCATACAAGTGTTTTTAGTGCACTAACCTGTCATTATATTAAAGACTGGCCTTAACACATCCTTTCTAATCTTCTTTATACCTAGTGTTCGTACCCCGAATCGCAATTAGACATGCCCTAATTGGTTATCAGAAAAATCTCTCAATAAATATCGTGTAGTGTACACACAAAAAAGAATTGCTTTATTCAGCACCTTCGGATTAGTGATTCTACCCCATGTGGGCAGAAGATGCAAATGCATGGACCTGGATGCTTTCCACCTAAAACCAAACAAATCCACACGTGCGAAATGTATGACCGGTGCTCGCTGTTACTTGGAAAAATTAAGGTTCTGGACCCTCCTCGACCAGATGAACAAGAGTCCCATGTTGAGGAGGATGGGGCAAGCGGATTTCTTAGATATTTCAACCACTCTCTGATCATTTTCCTTTTGGTTTTTCCGCTAACTACTTTCCAGGATAAGGTAGTGGAAAAATCGACAGGAAGTAATTGAAATATCTTTTAACATCTTTTGTCATATTGCTGTTTTAAAACTTACAAATTGATAAAATTTATACTACCACTTAATATATCAATTTAGTTTGAATTTGGATGGTCATTGAATGTTGTAAGGTTGCAAGTACATAGAAAAAATAATTACAAATAAGGTGGATGAAAGGCCCGTGAAGTGGTAATAGTAAGGTAGTTGGTTAAGTCAGTTTAATACCTCTTTTTTTTTTTTTAATGAGGTTCCAAATTCACATATTATAATAAAAAAATTATAATTAAGGGGGACATAACCCACAAGCCTGTAATTAGTTGGGTTGGACCCTTTACGAGTAGTGCGCATCGAGGAAGAAAGGAACCAAAATGAAAAAAAGGAAGAAAGACACGGTGAGGAAAGTCATTGAACTATCACCATCCCTGACCAGATTAGTGCACAGCACACGTGCGGCCGAGCCCACATTCACCGACTCCCTCGAAACAACCACGTTCTTCTCTTACCCCAACCAGATCAAATTATACACCGTTACCCGGATCGTACCGGGCTTATAAATTAACCGAGACAAGAGAGTGAGGGGGAGGGGTTTCGACCCGAGTGACCGTCAGTTAGGAGCGCAGTTATCAAGAGCTTCGTAGTCGGGGGCGCCGATTCAGCTTCAATGAGCCACACGTTCGGGTCTGGATTTTGGTTTTGAACAAGTTTGTTTGTCATTGGAAGACTGAAGGCGAGAACGACGGCTCGTGATGTGGCCAATAGCTGGAATTTCAAGTCTGCGGGAATGCAACTCTTACCGAACTTCTGATAGATGAAAGGGACGGGAGAGCAGACGGGTCTTCTATTTTTGCACAAGTTGCGAGAAGCCACCGGAAGAGGACCGAGGACTGAAGTGATCGGTTCCGGTCACCGTCGAAGCACCAGTCTATGGCTCCGATGGGGTAGCAAGAAAATCGTCTGCTCAGTAGAATTTCGACGCACAGATACACTAAGAATAGGCTAATTTTCGTACCTGAAAAGCACCGAGAAAATTTTCGGTGTGCAAAATAATCGGTACCATATCCATCTACACTTCTTGATGGAAATGGATCATTGACAGGCCGCCGACAATAAGTTTTAACATGTGTGCCAGAACGCACACACCTGATTATGTAACACTGGGCGAACCCAACTGCTCATCAGCTCAGGATTCTGCATGGACGTGAATCTGACTCTTGGTCCCATGCCAAGGGGAGATGTAACTTCACCAAACCCCACCTCTTCTCGAGATCTCACAGGTCACAAGACTTGCTTATATCATTTTGTCCTCCATGCCTGCAACGGAAGAACTAACGGGTCTGGGTCGTGCCAGGAAGGTGGCCTTGGGCCGCGTTGAATTTTGCCAGGCTTACCTATATTTAAAGGGCCATAATCTTTCCCAGAAGCAAACTAACAACCCATTTATATAATATAGGCTTGAAGGGTCATAAAATATACAATCTCTCAATTATAAATTTTCTTGTAAATGAAATCTTGCCGCCGAACCGGTCAACTTCTTTCGAAGCAATATGATCGAGATCCACTGGGGCTCATCTCAAACGACATATAAAAGGTTACGAACTCTGCCCCATTATGCGTCAACGACAATGATCACGTCAAGACCATCTGACTGGAAGACCCCAACGAGGAACAGCTCCCAGTCATGGCCGAGGGGCCACTGAATCCTAAAATATAGATGTGCCATATTATAATTGTAGATGCACAGTGAATACTTAGTATATTATAATCTAATGTTGTTTGGTTTGAGGAATGTTGCATGACATAGAATATTAATATTACTACGAAAGTTTCATATATTGTAAAGTTTTCCTAGATTACAATCCATAAGATAAGATTGTCGTTGTCAGTGTGCATAAACATTTTGATTCATATGAAATTGGTAGCAAGAAAACGAGTGGGCAGCAAAATGATCATGGGCCAGGTAAGGCCAGCACTAATGGACCTGGGTTGTTGCCCAGGCTCACCCAGATCTGAACAAGCCAGGGCGAGTCTGATGCCAGCTCCGCTTGAACTCGTGTTCGACTGTAAATTACATCATCAGCATCAGAGTCCATGAATATATATCCTCATGACGTATCCCGAGCTCGGTTTGGATTAGATAGCAGCTTATGACGTATATAAGATTTACACTTTGTCGTGGCCTCCATGATCATGCACCGCATGATGTCTCCATTGCTGCACTTCACTCTGCTCTAGTTAATCTAACTGCCTTAAAATCTCAACTGGTCTGGGATACCAATCGGTCCATAAACCGAACTCGCTCAGAGACGTATACATTCATGGTGATGACAAAAAATTGAATGGGACGTTTGATTTTTCATTAGGATCGACTGCTGCTGCTGTCCAGAAATGCAGTGCGGAGGGCTACACGGCATGTGCTCTTACTGGTACATCCGTAAGTTCCTTGTTCTCCGGATTCCCCCATGAGAGCTGTAATTTGGGTCCCATTTCAAGTTTCTTCTGCAACACATCTACTCATTAAATAGTAAAAGCTCCGCCGATCTGAAAAGTTTCGTTCTTCATGAGCCTGAGACCTTTAAGTAAGAAGAAAATGTGCAAAACCATCTCAACCAATCCGTGTTGGTGCATCCTATGAAGATGGAAGTTACATTCTTTCAGGCAGATGTAAACATGCATACACGTTAGCTGTTGTTCATGGACGATTTCTGTCGCCGAGTGGCCAGGAACAGGACCAGATCCTTTGGCCGCCGAAGAATAGTCCTTCTCGTGGATTTCATCTGTCCTGGTGCTCCTTTTTATGAAAACCAGGAGACTTGGAAGGGTTTAGGCACAATACACCGTCCATTACACGCACCGGACAGCCACAGCATCAGAGGTTTCCATTCCAACCATCTCGTACGGAGTCGCAATTGTGCTTCACGGACCGAGAGGTTACATGTTTCTGAAGTGCGTTTAATCTGCAACAAGGTCCGAGACCGAGGTGAATTAGTATCGACAGCAGATTCGCCCGCTGAAGCACGGGTTGAAGCCGATTCCTCGAACACAGACAGCTCCAGAGACCTGGTTAATTGTGTGGTACTGTAGAAGTACGACAACCCATGTGGCTCTTCACCCTGTTTCGACGTGTATAACACGGTGGTGTCCCTCTGATCAATTAATTTAATTAGCCCGCATGCGCAGTCTTCCAGCGCAGTAATCACCGGAGGGCCACCGCATATCCCCCGCCAGTAAATTCTTTTTCGATCAGTAACCACACCCCTGAAGACTGTTTTCAGTTCTCCACCTTCCCCTCATTTATCGAGTACAAATCGTGTCGCTAAATGTAGTGAAACCATCAAGTGAAATTCTAAGTAAATATCAGGTTCTTTTAATTATTTAGTACAGGAGAAATTAAAAAAAAAATCCTAAAGACCCTCAAATGCAGACGAAAAATTATAGAATCAGAATGAAGAAACACCGCTTAACAGTTGCTGAATTTCATTGGTCGGTGCCACCGCGTGACACATGATGCTTTCTCCATGCTTTCTCTATAATAACTGGTAATGATTGGGGAGGAAGCAAAATTTATTTTAAAAAATAATCATTAAAAAAATGTGCACAATTTTAGCAGTGGCTAGCTACTGATTGAATTTCCAAGGTGCTGTCAGATGATTTTTATGTTTCAAAAGTAGCAATTAGCTGATCTGGAAGGGCTCTCCGAAGGTTTGACTTCCATATTAGAGGTCTGGTCGTCCCTCGGCGCCATTCATGCCAATAATTCAGTCGCATCGCTGGCTTCAAGCATTGCCTCACATGAATATCCTCGCAAGTCTTGAACTACATATATATGTGTTCTCACTGAGACTCGGGATAACCTCTTCTTTGGATGCCCAATCACCGGGGAACTGTGGGACGCGTGTGCTCCGGCGACTAAATCGGGCTGCAAGCAAGTAGCCGGAATCATGAACTGAATGAAACCCCTCGGCGGTGGGGAGTGAATATAATCTCGATGCAGCGATGTACGAAGTGATGTGTACATGTTACGTCTACGGCATTTGGCACGAGAGGAATATGAGAAATTTTCAATCCCAGAGAACGATAGATTTTGTGGTCAAGGACAAGATAGTCAGTCTAGTTAGATTTGAGCTAATCACAATCCCCCAAGATTAAGATCGAGCACATTCGAGCTAAACACAGCCTTGGGAGATCATTTTTGTGAAGCCATTTCTTGCATATATGATTGAACCATGAGAATGAAATTAGATTTACACCAAGAAAATACTTAACTAAAGGGAAATTTTAATAGAGTGATATCATTATCAATTTAAGAACTAAAATATTATGATCCTAATACTATCATTATAAAACTTTTTATATCTCCTTATTCTCTTATAACTTTAGCTATAGAATAGTAGTCGAATTCCACGGATCAGATGAGTTACCAGCTTAGCAATTATTACTATATGCTGTCGGTGGATTTGAATTTAGGGATGAGCAATTATTTCAGTCAGTGGTGGACTTTGTATCACTGCATTAGGACATAAATGTTTTTGCAATCAGGTGGTGTTTGGTTCAGGAAAAGGAGGGGTAATGTTTGGTTTTTATGTAAAGTGAACTAATATATGTAATATTATAATAAATTTTATAACATTTATTTGTAAAATTACCGTAATATAATATTATGACAATCAAAATTTTACGGTATGATTGGCAATTAAATAAATAGTCTAAAGCATCGGACATTCTTATATCACATTAATTTTACAGTATCTTTACAACTATCCCACCTATACATACCAAACTTGATAATTAGCAATATATATAATTTTTTTTCCGAATAACATAATCCAAAGGATTTTACCATGACCCATACCATAATTTCAACATTGGTTGTAAATTGACAATACTTGAGCGGAATGCCTCCCCCTAAAGAAAAGGGTTTAATGCTATTAGTGCCGTACTCAACCTAAAATTAATTAAATGTATGAAACCCAATTCTGGTATGTATGCTTATTTTACCTCATTCTAATCTCGACGCGACTCCATTGAAATGGAGGAAAAGAAAAGGAGACAATTGGGTAATTAAAAGGAGGCACGTCCAAGGGATTTCATGGGACAATTTGACAAAATCACGTTGAATATCCTGGCTAATAAGGAGAGGACAATAATCTTCATCAGGCTTCTTCCCTATTTGTTTTCCATTGGATTGATTCTCCCGGGAAGGAATACATCCAAGGGAATAACAGCATGAAGGGGGAGGGACACAGGTGGTGTGATGTGATGCAATGCCTTTATATCTTCTGTACATCCATCCCATGTGTTCCCCTCCAGCCTAGCCAGCTTGGGGGAATCAAATCGATTCTCTAGATCCGCCATGGCAATTAATGGATTGGCCGCAGCACTACTGCAAGTGTTGAATATCTCTAGGTCTGATCTTATTCGAACGCATCAGGGTATATAAAATTTACAATGGGATGAGAGAGATTGGATTCAAAATTGAGAATTACTCGTGTTTAGATATATATAGTGTTTTAAGTGTGAGCTAGCAGCAGCACACTTTCAACCCGTAATCCTCGTCGACTTTTTGGAGGGGGGCCGTGGGGTGGGGTGAAGAACGTGTCCCGCTTCGGTGTGAGCCAGCACAGTTCCAGCTTAGACATTCGAAGGAAATATAGCAAAATCAATCTTCGGAAAGCTAGTCAAGACATTGCTTTTTTTCTCTCACTGTCGATATGGGGTGACTTGGACTGATGGTCGGACATCAAACACTTTGATGCTTCACGAGTTGGACCAAGATTGTGCCGAGTTTTCATAGATAAATTTCGGCCACATAAGGAGCATATATAGAGAAGTAGAGACAAAAACTAAACTATCGTGTAAGGGTCTGAAACCATGTGTACGACTAGGACAATGAGAGGGACCAGGGTTCCCCGTTAAGGGCAATATTGGTCGGTTCCAATGTCTCTGTCCTCTCTAGTCACTTGGGCCTCTCAAAATACAAAAAATCCCCACATGACTCTGTTCCTCCGTCACTCACCTTTTCACCTCCAACTCTGTGTGACACGATCCGCTTGCGCACGATGTGTGATACAGTCGATGATATTTTCAATCAGATGTGACGCCATGATCTGTGCCCACATAACCATGTGCAGCAGAGGCGGACGGTCTGGGGGTCATGTGACAGGCAGGTTCCTCCCTCGCCCATTTAACTGGATGTTTTCGCTCGAGGTCTTTGTTCCATTCGATAGACTAATTCCAACGTGATCCATGCGGGCATTGATACCATCTATGCCCATCCATGATATTGGCATAATGATCCTACTCAATCCCAAAACACAGTCCGAGGATGCCCATTTAGATAAGCCCATTTGTTCCTGCGTCTAGATTAATATTGCATTGTTGTACACATGATGTCATCGAAGACTAGAACACAGCAAGATCCAGCACAAAATTTCTTCAAATTATGTGGACTTGCTTTCGTTGTGTACGATATGGTGCACTTCAACGTGCAACGCATGTAAAAAGTGTCAATACCGTAATGTTGCAAGTCTCTGTGCCATTGCAAGATTCACCCGAAATACGTTACATGTAGCTGATTAAGACATGAGAGAACAAGTCTCCGAGTCTTAAAATTCACAGTGCCATAGAGGTCTCGCTATATATAAGTAGCCCCTGAAGCCCCCCACTTTTCACCCTCTCCTACACACACATATCCACATTAAGTTGCTCTTCTACTCCACCGGCTCATCCACCCAAGATGGCCAACAGGAAGCCCTCGAAGCTGCCACAGACGGCCGTGATCAAGCAGATCCTGCGGAGGTGCTCGAGCTTGGGGAAGAAGAGCAGCAACAGCAGCAATGGCTACCACGGCCAGGATGGGCTCCCTCTAGACGTCCCCAGGGGCCACTTCGTGGTCTATGTGGGGGCCAATCGGACCCGATACATCATCCCCATCTCCTTCCTGGCCAGAGCCGAGTTCCAGAGCCTCCTCCAGGCGGCCGAGGAGGAGTTCGGGTTCGACCACGACAATGGCCTCACCATCCCCTGCGAGGAAGTAGTTTTTGAGTCCCTCACGTCGGCCCTCAGGTGAAACGACCTGGTCACAGACCGGAAATGTTACCATTGGAACCATGGACATATATAATTGGTGGTCAACCGGACTGGGATCTTCTACATAACCCAAGCATCTTATAACATATCGACTAATATGAATGACATTTTGCCAACGAATAATATAATCATCAGCAGCCAGCTAGGTGTGGCGTGCCATGTGCAAGATTGACATTGGTGATTCTCGTAGGATCATGTGCGATATCCTGGCAAAACCAAAACCCACCAAAGCCCCACCTGAAAGAATTTCTGTAAACAATATCATTATAAGCATATACTTACACAGGTGTATTTTTCAATGTCAACAAGAAAATTTCTTCTCTCACTTGATACTTTTTTTATCGAATTTGCATAAATGACCATCATCTGAAAATGCGATCAGGCTCAAACTAGTCAAGGTTCAAAAGCACGTGCTATTCTATCAAGGATATGAGAGTACATATGTATATATATATGTGAACTCGATATTGCTGGGCAGTACTCATCCATCGCAAACTAAGTATCTGTGACCTGTTGGCCAGGGTGGATCATCATCTGCCCAAAGGGTCCCGAGAATTTTTAACATAACATGAAATTAGACGAATTCGAATGGATTATAAAATGGTTTATATAAAATAAGTTAAACTCATATAATCTATTTAAATAAATGTATTAATATAGGTTGAATATGTGTAATCTAATATAATATTATTAAAGTCATTTGACTAAATATGTATTAAATTTATTAATCTATTTAATATAATTGTGAGTGTGTATATATATATATATATATTATATTCATCATGTACCTTGTAAATGAAATATTTAAACACATTTAAATTATACGAGTTAATAGGTCATGTCGTATCAACCTATAATTAGATGGATTGCGCATGGGTTAGATATTTGTTACCCGTTTAATAAATATGTCATATATGGATCAAAGAGTTTATGATAACGAGTACGTTTAGATACAATACAATAGGGAATGTTGGGGTTACCGAATACGGTCATAAAACCCTTTATTTCTCCGCCAAACTAATTAAGAAATCAACGCCGCAATCTGTGGGCATGATCTTCGACCCCGATCGAGCAGAGAGAAAGTCCGGGATGAAATTCGCCAATTCAAGGGTGCAAAGGCGTGGGTGAGGGCACCACAGTCGGCTGAAATGGAGACAGAGGGTCACATGCCCAACAGCTAGAGAGACATCATTGTCAAATTAAAACCCTATGCCATGGAATTTACATGGAAAACTCATCTCCTACTTTAGACATATGGACGTGATATTGGGTTTCTTATTTCAAAATGCAGAATTTCTTTCATCGATACTTCTGCCCGATTCACATGGTTGATAACTGTCGATACGTGACTAATGGAGCGAGCATGGTTTGACAAGATAAAAAGAGTCATCAAGTGTACATTTACCCTTAGAAACATAGACACGGACACTGGTTTATACTTGGTCTATATCAGCATGAAGGAGAAGCTCTTCGAATTCCATCTTCTTGTCGTGTGATATGAGAAATCACTAATTAGATTGTATATTAAAAAAAATCTTGACATAATTATTTTTTATTAAAACAATTGTATCAATTTTTTTTCCTACTATAAATTCTCGATTTGTGATTTTTTTTCCCATATTTTGGCCAATTCGAAGAGTTTCCAGATTGGAAAGTCGTTGGGGGCGAGACACCGAAGACTCTCCAGCTGGGCCTTTGATTTGATTTCTTCGACTTTATCGTCAGTCGTTGCCTTAGTCTACCCCTTTGATGCGACAAGTATTTATTACAAACTTGGGGAAATTCTGGTATTAATCGAGCATACGCCAAAATACCAATATAAAAAGATTAACAGATGCCGAATCCGCACTTTACACACAAAATTATCAAGGTGAAATATTCGGTAATAATCCATCCAATTATATTGCTCTATTATCTGGTTCAACCAGCTCAATTGGGAATCGGCCACTTATCAGATCTTATTTTTATAAAAGACTCAATTATACTTTCAATAAGATCAAGTTTAGTTGAACCGCCTAGTTCCTGATCCAACCGGTGAATCCAATTAAACAAATAAAAAACCGACTAACTTAAAATTAAAAA
>CXYZ01002301.1:451763-465996 GCA_900006705.1 Sonneratia caseolaris
ATCTATCAATTTTTTTACTATTTAATTCGGTTTACTGGTCGGACTAAGAATTAGCTGGTTTAACTAGAGTCAATCTCATTAAAAGTATAATTGGATTTTTTAAGGAACTGGATTAAGTGAGTGGCCGGTTGCTAGTTGAACCGATAGAACTGATCCGATTTTTAAAACTTACAAAGAATATAAGGGAATTTTTTATAAAGAGATATAATAAAATAAAATATATGGAATTTTATCAATAAAAATTAAATTTAAAATCTTTTTTCTGCCAAAATTAAATTGAATAATATGATCTCTTTTATATATATATACATATACATATATACTTGTTGACAGCTAGATACAAAGTATTGACCTGGTAATCCAACTTCATTTTGTATTATCTCGAGAGAAAATTTAAAGGCCACATTTAGAAAGTGCGTTCAAATCGACTATTTTATATATGTGGAGTGCAGTGGAGTGGGGACAACTTGTGCATAAAGAGATAAATTGGGCGTGATGGTGATGGCTCTTTAATGCAAATATTGCCCTCATTAAGAAACATTAATTACAACCAACCTATATACATATATATATATATATTCTATACTACTTAGAAATTCTATTTATATTTATAATAGTAGAGTTTTGACTAATAAATAAATAAATAAGAAAGTTGTGGTAGTGGTGATGTTGCTGTTCTCGCTATACAATATGTTCAATTGTAATACCACCCATAGTTTAATATAATCTAAGAAGTCAGTATTCTCTTAAATCTAGCCTAAACAGTCACAACTAACAAGCATATGAAGTAAGCGCAAGATGGAATTTGAACTTATATGAAAGTGACTTTTGAAATATTATATTACTATTATTATTAGTGACCTATAATAATAGACATCCATTGTGCCATATTTCAACTAAATCATACCGTCCATCCTACATACATGGCATAGGTTTGTTTTCAAACCCAATTCAAGGTGGAAAAAAGCGTCGTGGAATGAGCCTTGGATGGTCCATGTCTTGCGGATCGATCAAACTCTCATGGAACGTATTGAGTATGAAATTTTTACGAATGGAATGATTCGTCAGCCGCGTTGGCCTCCGTTCCACCTCCTCGTAAAGGGCACCTATCTCACTTGAACCAATAAATTTAATTGAACCGATGAGTAAAACCGATCAATTTAAAAATAAAAATAAAAATAAAAATAAAAATATATTATAATATACTTATTTTATTTTACTAGACTTATATTTATATTTTATGTTGAATTTAATGATTTTGATTATAAATCATAATTAAATTATAATATTATATCAATTTATTGAAATATTATATTATAAATATTATTCATTAAACATGCGGTTCAACCCATTGAACTTTCGGTCCAACCCATGAATCCATACCTTGATCGGTTCCCAGTCCGGTCCGGTTTTAACTGTAATACGATGTGATCTGACACCAAAAAATCGTGCGTCCCATGGTCGACGTCGTGGTAAGAAAATACCGAAAAGATGTCCGCGTGCGAGATACCTCGTCTCTAGCCCAACCGGCGGCCCACTAGTCAATGTTGTCCCTCCCGACCATCTTGGGCCAAGTACTAGGGTGGGCTTTTTCATATACCGTATATTCAATGATGTATTGTGGAAAATAATTAAAATAATTGTAATGTAATAATTTATTATTATTAATTGTTAAACTCATATAATATCGCATTACAATGAAATTTCCTGCCAAAAACTATAATATCCGTAAAAATCCCAACTTTACACCGAAATCGAAGCGAGGCGAGGCGTGACTGCAGCTTGCAGCTACGTTTTGCCGCTGCAGCAGGCTTCACTGGTCTGGAACCGACACAAGAACACAGTTATTAGCGAGTGGATGGACATGGGAAGAGAGCATACCGCGCCTTCCCCTTCCTGGGTCCGTCTTTCACGTCGAGGCCCTTCTCGTTGGCACGACCGCAAAGCTTCTGCAAGGGTTTTGATTATAAATTTTGTGCGAGGGATTGAGGAGAAAATGAAGAGGATGGATCCCCAGGATGCCAATTCCGGTCCCTGGCCTTTGACTTGCAGTATTCTGCTCGGAATTGCGACACGACCAGACACCGCAACCCTAAAGGTAAGGCGTCTTAGGATATAGTGCAGCGGGTGCGAGCGTCGAAGATGGATGCAGGGTGGCGCATACGCCCCCAGCAAACATGGGAGAAACTGCAGAATGTCACTGAGATTTACATTAGGCATCATATAATTTGAGGATATGCATGTAAATTCTTACCCCTCAGATGATGCCGCCCACCGAAAGTCGAACGGGAGATTTCAGTCGTCCCGGGTGAGGTGGCAAAGCAATAGGGGGGAAGAAAGGCCACCAGAATCTCAAATTTCCAGTGTCTGCAACAGCGGCGTGATTCTGCGTGTTCTTTGAAGTTAATTTCATGAGCATGGAAGATATGAAATTGTTGAAATTTTCGCTGAATTTAATTTTTAGCAGAAAAATATAAGTTTACTTGATGCGCTAAGTCAGAAAATGTTTGAAAAAGAAAATATAGAATAATTTATTTATATGAGGAAAATGTGTTAGCGGGAAAAAAACGACACCGTCTCATTGTATCTGTCCTTTTGTCTTTGTCGGTTTTTTTTTTTCAGTATGTCGGTTGGATTGATGGATCGTTGATGCTCGAACGTTCTTAAAAAGGGCAAAGTTCACCGCGATTTTCTCTCCTCGGTTTTTTCTCTGTTGCAGGCTTTGCCGGAGGATTGACGGCTGGTAGTCGGATCACGATGGGAACGTCGGCGTCGACGGAGCAGAAGCAGATGTCACCCGAGCAGAGAGAGGTGGAAGCGCTGGCAGCTTCTACTGGAGCTCTGCCGATGCTTCAAAAGGCATTCGCGAACCTCGCCGATCCCCAGGAGAACTCAATCCCCGTTCAATCTCTGCAGGTTATTCTTTCGATCGAATTCAGCCCCAAATCCCCTCTCTATTTTCTTCAATTTTCTATCGATTATTCATCAACAACGTAACTGTTGCAATTGTGGGTCTAGTGTTAATACTCATACATGGTCTTTAATGGTGTCAGAAATGCTTTTCCATCAGCAACAAGAGCCCACTGCTCGAGCAGCCTGGGGCCTTGATGCCCGATCCAGTTCTGCGATTGCTTAGTAATCTGGGCTCCACCATAGTTGACCTGTACTTTGTCCCTGATGATGGTGGATTGAGTTGGGTCGAGTTCGTGAGAGGATATGTCAACTGCTGCGGGAGGATGACTGCATCAGTCTGCCTCACGAACTTGCTCAGAGTTTTTGAGGTTGCAGCCAAAAGAGTCGGCCTTGCAGCCGAGCTGGGCTTTGAGTCTGATGGATCTGACAGTAAGGTGACAGGACATCTGATGCCATCCGATGTTTATGCACTTCTGATTGTGTGCTGGAGCATGTCATGGAGCACGACAACGATCATGGTTTCGAAGTCTGAGGAGGATGCTGTCTTTTATGTGCCTGATGTTGAGAATCTCCTGTTTTCGGCTATTGAATCATGTGCTGAAGGCGGTGGAAGTTTGGATTTTTGGAACTGTGATATTTTCAATTTACAAGCTAAGGTTCCTGCTTGGAAATTTATGACTTGGGTATTGGGTACGATTCCAAGACTTCCCGATTGCTTCTCACAATTTGTCTTGGGGAGTCTTCAGCGCTCGGTGGCACTGGAAGCAGTAAGTTTGTTTATCGTGAAATTTGTAGTTCTGTTTCACGTATCCTGCTTTCTTATTCCAACTGAACTGAAGTATCCGTTTCTCTAAGTATGGTAAAACATTTGATATTCTTCTCTCTGTGGCTTTTGAAGAATTATGACATGTTTCAATGGAACAACTGCAGTTTAGCTCTTGCAAACTTTAATTACATATATACATGTGTCAGGGTTCCGTCCTTCTCATCATTTCTTATTGTTTGACCTTGTTCATATGAAACCGATTGATCTCTCTCACAAATTCAATATGGCACATTTCATATCTGTATTTGGGCACATTGTACAGACCCAGGATAATTTGGGATCATCAAGTTCATACTCAAAAGATAGCAATTCAGAGAGGGCTCCCAGTGGTCACCTTCTGAATCGTGGAAAGGCATGGGCAATATCCCTCACATTCAGAGGACCTGCAAGTGAAGAAATTCTAAGAAGTTGCCTTTCTTTTAATGGCGATGACATGAATGAGAACCTTCTGTACTGGTCTGTCATCTCCTGTCCGATCTCATCTTACTATTACCTGCTGTTGCTGTTTTTCCATCTACTAACTTATCATGTTTTTTTATTGTCAGAGAAATGTTCCCTGTTAGTCAGCTACATGTAGGATATCTTTCTACTAAATGAATGTTGATATATCTCTTTTTTTCATTGTAGTTCATCGATCAATGGGAAGGGCTTGAATAGGTTCTGGGCTAATATCGAAGGATACCATGGTCCGCTCCTCATTCTAATTTCTGCTTCTTGTGAAGATTCACTCCATGGTGATATTAGGGGCAAGAAATGGACCATCGGTGTGATTTTACATCAGGGATTCGACAATAAGGATCAGTTCTATGGGAACTTTGGGACCCTCTACTCAATAGATCCCATCTTCCATGTCTATTTATCTACTGGTACAGAAAGCACAAAGTTGCGTACAGTCTGTGATTCTTCTAGGTCTGATAGTATAAGTTTTTCTGGCTAACTGCTCTACTGTGCAACATGAACAGGGAAGGAGAGTAATTTTGTGTATAGCCACTTGCATCCTTCTGGTAGGGTCTACGAGCCTCGTCCTAAGCCTGTCGGGATCGCGTTTGGAGGAACTATTGGAAATGAGAGAATTTTTGTGGACGAGGATTTCGCAAGAGTTATCATTCGTCATCATGCTGTCGATAAGACCTACAGACCAGGCCCCCTCTTCCCGAATCAAGTACGAGTAATTCATCCCTTTGCCCTACGTATCTTTCCTACAGACCAAGTCTATCGATGCTGATGATGAGGATGTCTTATTAGCCTTTTTTTTTTATGGTAAATTATCGCAGGGGTTCCTTCCGGTAGATGCTTCGATATTAGAAGTCGAAGTGTGGGGATTGGGTGGAACAAAGGCCAAGAATGTTCAGGCATCTTACAAGAAAAGGGAAGAACTCTTTACGGAGCAAAGGCGCAAGGTAGTTTAGTTTCATTCAATTTTGTCTTGGGAGCGTTCTGTTCGTTTGATGATATTTGGTATGTTTATGATACTGTCTCTGAGATGCAGGTTGATCTGAAGACTTTTACGAGCTGGGAGGACTCCCCGGAGAAGATGATGATGGACATGGTTTCTGATCCTAACCGGGTTCGGAGGGAAGACCGGTAAAGGATATGGAGAATTTCGGACAGCTCTGTATCAGCTGAGTGTAAATTCCAGGGAGGAAGTTCAATTCAGGCCAATGAGAGGAGGGGATTGTTCTGGGAGAGGAAAAAGAAAAGATCCAACCGAAATTGGGCTGACCTTGTTTCATGTCACTAATACGAAATGTTCACGATATGTTTCATCAGGATTTTGTACATCCAAAGTGAAGTGAAGTGCTTACCCTTTGACGAAACGATGGTTTATGATTAAGCGGGTTGGAGGAGCACAGTACCAACGCGAACAACCAGAGAGCAGCCAGGAATGCTGGACAAATAATTGACCAGACGTTTTTGGAAAAGCAAAACCTGTCATTAAGAAATAAAGTGACCGGACATGTTCTTGTTTCGATATCTCCATTTTGAAAAATAATGATGTTACACGGAAAACAGAATTCAGGCAAATCAACCCCCTTTGTCAAGGAAAGCACCTCTACAGTGCCATCAACTTGAACTATATGACAGATCTTCCAGAGAAACAGTGAAGACTTGCACCGGATGCAGCACTACCTTAGCGACACAGGAAATTCACCTCTTGCTACAGTTATTGAATCAGTAGGACATTTATAATTGTCCATACGAACACAAATAACCAAGGAGGTGCTCCTACTGCTGCTTGTCCTCTGCTTTCCTAGGCTGTCATGAACAAAGAGAAGAGAATGATCACTCGGTTCATAAACATCAAGATTTGGCACAGATCATAAGAATAGCCCATAAGAATTCTCAAGAGAAACTTTGTTAGGAAATCCTAGAGTTGCTACTTGTTACAAAAAGCAACTTCCTCACTACTCGGAGGTCTTAGGGTGAGCAAGTCTTGTTCACTTTTGACATTCCATTTCCCCTCATTTTCATGCATGCACTAGTCATCCCGGATTGTTATGCAGTCTTATTCTTCAAACTATCAACAAGCCACTTCTGCCAGCATTTCCCTTTACAAACAATCATGGTCATTATCAAGATGACTATTTACATGCAGCTTACTTTTGAATGTGCATGCATCAGCAGTATTTTCATAGCTTTTCAGCCCCGAGATTGCTATATCAACTTCAGTGGTGATTGGACAAAGATTTGTTTACCAGATACAAAACCATTGGCAGTTTTATTTTGCAACTTTTACTTTATTATGCATTCCTTTTCTACGATCATCTAGCTCCGCAAGAGTTTTCCAGTAGAGTAATCCCACCACCAGATAACTCCTGTTACTAGTACTTCTTCTAGCAACGCACGAACATCACCAATTTTTTTTATAGGAAAGTTTCTTTCTAATCAACTGCAGAACATATCTTCCATAGGATTCCGGCATCTCTTGATTCACAAAAACAACCTCAAATTGGCGATGCACTGCTAAAGCTTTCTTGATTCACCAATCTCTCTTTTTAAGCAACCCACAATGCGAAATCACCAAGGTAGACCGAACAAGCCAACAATGACTCAAAATCAAGTAAAAGGAAAGAATTTCATTGAAGTCCTCACATCAATCAATCATAAAGTCATCAATCACTTGCTAATCCACTAACAAGTAATATAGTTTCTTGCAGATATCTAACAGTACTCGAATCGCATTAAAAGGGATTGTGTAATAGCCAAGAAGCTAGAGCTTGGGGTCCTTAAAGCATACAGTTTGGGCCGGTAACCAACCCGAACAAACTATCAATCACAAAAGGGCCATCAAGGAGTCATCATTCTCTAGAAAAGGTAAAAACCTTAAACCTACGCAATCAGACTCCGACCCACACAATCTGTTCGACCAAATGTCACAAAGGCAAAACTCTAATACATAAATGAACAAACGAATAAACTGACCTTAGTGCCGGGCGCGAACTGGTGGAGCTCTTCCCCGGGGATGATAACAGGCCACGCCTCCCCTGCCTCGCGGAACATCTGCTCCGTCTCGAGGTACCGGCCCTTCTCGAGGATCATGGTCCGGATGTTCTGAGCGGGGGTGGAGGTGGCGTCGAAGACTTCCTCGACTCCGTTGACGAAGGTGACGGTGATCTGCGGCGGGTGGTCATCCGTGCGACGCTTGACAACAACCTGGCAGGCGGGGTTTGACTCCTTGGCCTTGCGGGCATTGCACTGCGCCAGGAACTCCATGCACGAGGCAATGCGCGGGTCGAGGGCGTTAAACTCGATCCGCACCTTCGACAAGAACTTCAGCATCTTGAGCTTCTGCTGTTCCTACCACCACTAGACCGCCGCTACTACCACGGGTCCACGAGCCCGAGCTCCGGCTTTATGCAATGCAAAATTTCAATATTTTTTAAAAATATTTATATTTTATACAATATTTTTCTCAATATTTAATTAGTAATTACATATATTATCTCGACTTTTGTCGTCGGTATTTTGAGGATAATGAACGGGCTGGGCTGCAGGCCCAGAATATCAGAAGCCCGCTCATGTCCGATCTCCACCATCCACGTGGCAGATGACTGTTCAGCTTACAGCCGTCCCATCGGTACCATGTCCTTCTCAAGAGCAAACCCTAGCGGACGGCACGCACATATAAATAAGGCCACCGTCACGCTGTGCAGAAAACCCTAGAGCTGATCTGCCGGTCTGTTTACTCTATCGTCGTTCTTTATTTCTTTTACATAAATCTCAGCAACTTCATCTTCATATTGAAGAAATCTCTGTTCCTTCGGTTTTCCTTTTTCTCTGCTTCCTTTTTTTTTACTCGTCTGCTAGGATTGGCGTGAATGAGGGCAGATGACGAATCTATACTCGGTTGCTGAGTACTCATCACTGCGATGGTGAGTACAATGATTCTCAACACTTGAATAGGAAGATCTGATGCCTCCTCCTTTGCTTCGACCGATCTGTACTCCGCCTATATTTTCTCCCAATTTTGATCGACAAGAATCCGTTCTCCCCTTTATCTCTGTATTTTCAATGCTTGAACTGGCATTTGCGCTTCAAATTTCTCGCTCCTCCGTTGAGCCAGTGATGACAAGTTGATACGAGAGCTGAACTCAGCTTGAGATATGTTGAAAACTCAGAACTAGGACGGTCTGAGGCTCTCTCTCTCTCTCTCTCTCTCTCACCCACACATCCCCATCCTGTTTTGTCCTCTAATTTCTGCAGATAATTGCAATTACCTCTTCTGGTTTTTTCTTTGATCAAGTTTGAATTTCATGGAAGATGTTGTGGATGATGAGACATTCTATATTTACAGTTATCCCTGGCTGATATAAAGATCAGGTGATGAAAGCATGTAATCTGACACAACACTTCCTCTGAAGTTGTCTTGTCTCTTGCCCAATTGGATTGTGTTCTTGTCAAACTAAATAGGGCAAAAATAATTTTTGACAAAATAAAATTGGAAGTGAACAATGAAATTAAAAAAAAAAACTGGATTAAACTAACCGAATCATTAACCGATTATTTGTTCAGAATAGCTAAATTGGACTGTTCAATAGCTGAATTACACGAATTTTCTTAAGAGATGGTACGGAAGCAAGAAATAATGAGAAGGAAGAACAGATGATATTGCTTCATGAATGAAACACGCGTGAGGCTATGCTTTCCAGAGTGGAGGGTCTCTAATGCAATCGCATTACAGTGACCTGTATCACGACCGCGCGAAAGATCCACAATGCTCTCGCTCGTCGGGCCGATGACTTCCTAGTCCAAGTAGTATAAGTTGAGGCAGCAAATGGTCGAACGGATCATAGAAAAAGTTGATGATGATAAAGCAATAATGGAGTCAGTATCTACCCTTAAGCGTAAGTGAAACTATGCTGACCATGGGAGTATACCGAGCTAGATGGCGTGTAGTTGGCGGCGAAGGCTCAGTCCGGGTGGGGCTAGTCCGACGATGCGGTGGTGAACCGCCCAGCACAATTGCCGCGTCCGGGGCCGCTATAACTAAGTGCACGTGACGGTGGACCGCATAAGAGTCAATCCCTCCTCACAAAAGAAACACAGATTCGTCCACGCTGGCGATCCTGACGTGAGGCTATCGTCCAATAGGAAGCAAGTGCACGGATCACCATCACCGTTTCTCTCACCATATAAAAGCGAGTCTTCTGCCTTCATCCACCCGACGCCTATCGCTCTCCACTAGTTTTCTTCTCAACGTGAAAAGGTAGAGAATTTAAAAAACCCTAGGAAGATATTCGCTCTGATCTGGTCAGGATGGCCCGTACGAAGCAGACCGCTCGCAAGTCCACGGGAGGCAAGGCTCCTCGGAAGCAGCTCGCCACCAAGGTATTCAATCGACTCTGCTTTTTAATTCTCGTATTGGTTCGATTCGGGTTTTCTGATGTTCTGCTGTGGGTTGATCTCCGATCGGCGATCGTGTGAATCCAGGCTGCGAGGAAGTCGGCCCCGACCACTGGAGGAGTGAAGAAGCCTCACCGCTACAGGCCTGGGACCGTGGCCCTACGTGAGATCAGGAAGTACCAGAAGAGCACGGAGCTGCTGATTAGGAAGCTGCCGTTCCAGAGGCTTGTACGTGAGATCGCGCAGGACTTCAAGACGGACCTGAGGTTCCAGAGCCACGCGGTGCTTGCCCTCCAGGAGGCGGCGGAGGCGTACCTCGTGGGGCTATTCGAGGACACGAACCTCTGTGCCATCCACGCCAAGAGGGTCACTATCATGCCTAAGGACATCCAGCTCGCGCGGAGGATTCGCGGGGAGCGTGCTTGAGACTCAGATTTAGACTTGGGAAAAGGCTACTCTTTTTGCTTCATATTTCCGTGGAAAGCTTGCATTCGGATCTCCCTGCTTGATCCATGATGGTTGTTTTTTGGTTCTGTAAAGAACAGGCATATCAATTCAATGTGCTATGTGGTTATTGAAATTGTCCTCGAGATTTCTGTGTTTTCTTGATTTTAACTTGCAATCTACACATCCAGCCATATCGAAAAGATGGTTTCGGCCTTATCCATTATTGGCAATCATCCTTCAACGATTGACGAGAGAAATCAATTCGTGGTTGTCGTACGGGATTTCAGCGGCCTTGTCATCCATCTCTACGGTGGACAACGGTCGGATGAAAGTTCAAACCAATTAGGCCATTAAAGCCCATTTCATACAGGCCCAAGTTAAATTCAAGCCCGTCTGATACAAAGGGCGGAACCGTAATTGCATGATCTTCTGACGATGCTTCCGCCTTTGTCTCTCTCCCAGTCCCTGGTGAAACAGCAAGTCTCTTTCCTCCAGAAGCATCACCAGCACCTCTCTCTCTCCCCCCTCCCGTGAGGATTATAGAGAACGTTAACGGAGATCCAATTCTTCCACAGTGAATCGGCATCTGTCGTAAGGAAAGCCTTGAGAAGATGTCTTCCACATTCAGCGGCGATGAGACTGCTCCTTTCTTCGGCTTCCTCGGCGCAGCCGCTGCGCTCGTCTTCTCTTGTGAGTCAATTGTGTCGCTTTCACTTCTTTCTTAGCTTAATTTTTTCTGTTGGTTTTCCGGATCTGGGTTGTCCTTGTATTGATCTGAGGCTCGGATCCCGGTGCTTCACAGGCATGGGGGCTGCGTACGGTACGGCGAAGAGTGGCATCGGTGTGGCGTCGATGGGTGTGATGAGGCCGGAGCTGGTGATGAAGTCGATCGTGCCTGTGGTTATGGCTGGTGTGCTGGGGATCTACGGCCTGATTATCGCCGTGATCATCAGCACGGGGATTAACCCCAAGGCCAAGTCGTACTACCTCTTCGATGGATACGCCCATCTGTCTTCTGGGCTCGCTTGTGGTCTCGCCGGTCTCTCTGCTGGCATGGCCATTGGCATAGTCGGAGATGCTGGTGTCAGGTAATGAAATCCTATATCTGCTTTGATCCGCTAACGTTTTTTCTCAGTTTGCTTCAGGCAATAGCCATTTCCTGGGTGTGGAATTTGTTATAATATGGAGCCAATCCGATCAAACTGATTTGTTTTTGTTGATTGATTTGCACCTCTCTCATCAAACTGACCAAAGGAAATCTGTTGTTGAAGCGTTTGGTCACATTTATTAGATGAAATTGTTTTACTTCTCGTGTGATGTTATAGTTTATTTGGTGGCCCAGAGTGTTAATCATTGTAGAAAGATGAATTTTAAGCCATTTTATGCCATTGCACTAATGTATTGGTTTTATCCAGCCAAGTGCAACAGTTTAACGAGAAAATCTGTTTTCTTATGATTTCTTAATGCGATGCTGAAGCATTTGACTGTTATTTCTTGAATTCACGTATAAAAAAGAACGAAGATTTTTCCAGTTCCAAGATTAGTTCCCAGATCTCTGGCATCATTACTCCGGAGTTTGTGAACTTGGCTTGAAGTTAAAGCTGTTTTTGAGAATTCATCAAGCCTGATTTTATTGCCAGAAACCGAATCTGGTTGATAAGAATTAACATTGAAATCTAGAGTAATGTTGTTACTTACTGAACATGTCATTGTCTGCTTACGTGGAAGATCTGCAGAAGTTTTAGGACCAAAGTAATTTGGGGTGCTTTGCTTATTCTACAAGTGGAAAATCATCAGTGATAGCAGCTGCTGCCATGTCGTGTTATGCCTGCCTTCCATCTTTTGATACCAATCTACTTAGAAACAGGATGTTACCAACTTGTTTGGCTGGGGTTAAATTGAAATGGCAGATAAGTTTGTGCTTACAGTTGTAGTCTGGAATTCTTTTAATAGTATTCTTATCATTGATAACTTCCTAGAACTTATCTTGCTTCTAGTAGCTTGTCATGTTGTTTTTGTAGATGTTACTGCTTGAATGAGAAACATTACATGGCTTTGTGCTTGTGTCAGGGCCAATGCACAGCAGCCCAAACTTTTTGTCGGTATGATCCTCATTCTCATCTTTGCTGAGGCGCTTGCCCTCTATGGCCTTATCGTTGGCATCATCTTATCTTCTCGGGCGGGTCAGTCAAGAGCCGATTAAAAGCACAGCTCCTGGTCTGGGAGCTTACAAGAAGTGAGATCCTGTCTGGTGATAACAAGTGAGCTTCTTTTGATGCTTTGATGATTATCCTTACTTCGATCCATTGGAGGAGCTTGTAGCTTGGGAAGGTCTCTTACTCCAAAATTCTTGCTGTGAAGTTGGGTAGATTTTTTTCAGATTGGCGTGAGATTCTCTTCATCTTTAATGGTAGAATATGTATGAGTAGACCAAGTACCTCAATAAATTCGAGCACCATGTTCTTTATCCATGCATCATTTGATTTCATTCCTTCACCTATGTATTCTGGAATCCATGCCTGTTTTGCTTTCTGGCTCCAGCATCCGGTTTTTGCCGACGAAAATATGATAGTGAACGGTTCTCTTGCCCTTACTGAATGAGAAGGAAGCTATCAGAGTTAGTTAGATATATATTCAATCATCTGTTGTCTTTGGATGTTTAGGGGAGCTATCCCGTAGAGGACGTGGTCCATCACCGGGATTAGCTTTTGAATCACATGAGAATTGACTGTATGGTCGATAACTTAAGATTTCATGAGAAATTTATAAGATGGGTGAAGGAATGCATAACCTTCCTTCCCCTCTCTACTCTCTTGTCTTATTAGTATGGGATGCTAATAACAGCAAAAAATTCAGTAGAAATAAAAGGAATATAAGACTAGCCCGAAGCTCACCTACAATATCCCATCTACATTTTGCCGATGATCTCGTGGTTTTTACTCAATTAATTGAATCTAATGTCAAAATTTGCAAGAACGTCCTTGACAAATTTTGTTCATGGAGTGGTAAAAAAAAAAAAACTTCAGCCAAGGAGATTCAAGGAATGAAAAGGATCGAACAAGATTCAAAACACTTAGGTAACCCCTTCTTCATATCTAGGAAGAGATCTGAATCTTATCAATTCATCGTCGATAACTTGCAGAACAAACTAGTTTTCGTGGAAATCTCATTGCCTGCCTTGAATGGGGTAGAGAGAGCCGCAATAGTTAACTCATCAGTCTTGTCAAGCTTGCCCAACTACACACCGTGTCATCGTTTCAACTACCAAGGAAAATGACAAGTAAGCTCCATAGCATTACTAGAAAATTCTTTGGGGGAAAATCTCAGGACTAGTTGGTTTAAACTCTACAGACCAATTGACACTAGGAGGTGTAAGGCTTTCGAAGGACAGCAGATATAAACAAGACTCTCCTTTAAGAAGCTGCCAGGACGCTAGCCACCAGACCTGATAACATGGCTTCAAAAATGATGCTATCGAAATGTGGAAACTTTCTTGAATCGCATAGAACAATCCGTTTTACCGCTTCCAGTGTTTGGAGAGGTCTCCAAAGCTGCAAGGAATCGATAAAACAAGGAATGACAGTGAGGACTGGAGATGGCATGAGCACCAAGATCTGGATGGATCCCTGGATTCCAGGCAATCCATACTCGTCGGCCGTTGCTAAAGACAATGCTCACATTGATCAGGATAGGAAGGTGGCTGACCTGATGATGTTACAAGAACCGAGAAGATGGAATATGGATCTGCTCTGCTCGATGTTCATTAAATCAACAGTAAAGAACATCACTTTAAAACCTTCGTATGGTGATGTGCGAACTCATGTTTCTGCTGGTTCGCACATGAGGAAGAACATTGTCCTCTGTGTAAAACCAGCTCCAATACGGAGACTCACCTTTCTGGTGCATGTTTCTGTTATCGTGTTCTTTGGAGACAATCAATCGCGGTTGGGTCTATGAGACATAACTCTTCCGGGTTCCACTACACAATCTGCATCACCTTCTATAATCGAACCTCCACATGATTTTGTGAATGCTATCGGTAACGTTCCTCACTTCCAGACCTACGCCACTCTGATGCTACATTTTCCGTGGGAACTTCGAAACAAAGCAAGATTCTCAGACCGAATCATTGAGCTCAATGACTGCTTCCTTCATAGGTTTGAGTTGCTTGTTTGCAAGGCATACGAGATCTGGAACATCCTC
>CXYZ01002310.1:8312-21520 GCA_900006705.1 Sonneratia caseolaris
TGGGGGGGGGGGGGCGGTGGGGGGGACTGAATTAGATTCAGAATATATACGCGCCAGGGTGCAACAAGACACCTTTCCTCAATAAGATGTTATTTTCGGATTGTATGTATGATGAGCGAAGAAAATAAAAATTCACGATTGAAAGCAATTTATCTCTTAATAGCTAGGCGACATAACTCGAGTCTAGATTAGTCCGTGTTCATTGGGTCTCTAGATGACATATTGTGAAGGCCGAAATAATAAAAGGTACTACAAGACATTTGCTCTTAAAGCTGCCCTCCATAACCGAAAGTTCCATTGGAAATATTTAGCTTCTCATCAGGTTTCAGGGCCACAGGAATCCATCAAGACAGCTATACGCACACAGATGGAGAAGGAATATGTTGTGAGCACTCGTTAATATATTTATGCGGTTGTCTGAATCTGGCTCTTCGTGGATCTGTAAAGGTCCTTTTGGCTTCCCTTTTACGCTCTGGACGCACGAGTCACATTTGGGTTAAGTCGTACGGGAAAGAGTTCCCACTTACCAAATCCAGCTGTGTCCGGGGGACGACAAACTGATTATTATAATTCAAGAGCTGGGGGCGGGTAAACGATCGAGCAGAAAAATGCATCATAGGACGAAATAACCTTGGACAACTTCCCGTTTTCTTGGTTTACAATTTTCTGGCGGAGATAATTATAGTTTTAATCACATATATTTACTACTTCTTATACTTGAGTTGAGTTGTATATGTTTCAAAATGATTCTTTCAATCCTACAAGTTTAGTTCCGCAACACACTTGAATTCTAATTCTAACGGCGTGCTGATGTGACAGCTATTTGCTGACATGACACAATGATACGTCGATAAATTGTTAACATGACATTAATTATAGACCTGACATGCTGGTGTGGCAATATTCGACTGATGCGGCATGATGACGTGATGAAAGAATATACCGATGTATCATGTTATATGGCACCATTAAATGCCACATTATTAATATTGAACCGTTACATTTAGAATTCAATTATATTACGGAACCGGACGCATAAGATTAAACAAATTATTTTCAAATATATAAATATCATGTGAAAAAGAAAAAGAAAAAAAATGTATAAGACTTCTACTATTGTATTTCTCCCCCTTTTCTGTACTCGTCATCTTTGACTAAAAGTGTGACGGCAAGTTAACTAGCTCATCTTCTTCTTGGGTTTTGAGCCAAGGCTGATTTGGAACCTCATGATGAAAGAGTCGTTAGCCTTCGTAATGTTTAGTGGTCACGTCACATATGTACGAAGCCAGATGGATGTCTTTCTTCGCAGTTTGCATCCTTGCATGGATGGTCCTGGCATTACCTAAGTTGACTAAAAATAGAAGGTTGCCTGCATTACAGTTCTGCACAAAGGTCATACCTAGAAATTTATTCTCTTCCCAACTTAATCAAATAAGAGTTTATATTCGAATATTGTGTGTATTATTACACGATTATCTCAACTCCCTTCATCCGATGCATTTCTCTGCCGCTACACTAGTTGATCAACTAGTTTTCAATCTTCAAAAGAAGTGTCCTAATCCTTCCCCGTTACAATTTGGACTCGTGAATGGGAAGGACATCGACCGTGGACAAAGTATATATGTGCAAGCTGCAAACAGAAGTTGACAACATTATGTCCCTATCGTAGCAAGTCAACAGGAGAATCTAATGCCATTTGTTGCAATCATTTTATCCGAAAGCTGGTGCGTATTCCACATGTACATTCCACTGGGAAAAATTACACTAATGACCCTTTTTGTAAGTTATTCATAAACATTTTAAAATATACTATTTAGTTCTAAATATTTAACTTCATTATATCGTTAAGTCCTATATGTTAACCACCGTTAAACATATGCAAACCATCATTTATTATTACGTTATATCGTTAAGTCCTATATGTTAACCACTATTAAACCTATGCAAACCATCATTTGTTATTGCGTATGTGGATGTTACATTGGTTGCCACCTCACATATTTTTGCAATGTTATCACACCACATTGTCATATTTTTACCACATCAATATATAATTGCCACATCAGCACATCCATTATGGAGATTGATGGTTAGGATTTAATCTTGTAATTGAACTAAATATATAAAAGTGAATAGGGCAATTAAAAACTTTTGAAATTCACCTATAAAATGGAACTAACTTTTACGATTTCTACTATAATTTTACCAATTACAGTATGTACATGTACCTTAGTAGATACATTGATGTACGAGAAAGAATGTAGTTTGGTGTATGACATCATTTCTAATAAGAGATTTATACATTCTGCATTCAATTTCAGAATGGTTGAACTCTCAGCGTGACTTCGTTCATTTCCTTTGTGTTAGAAATATTAAAATGAAAATAGTGAAGAAGATAGTTGAAAGACACAAACATGGTATGTTATAGACTAAGATCATGGAATTAATCAAACTGAACAACCTAGATAACTACATAGACTGACAATATATGTATGTATAGATAAGGCAACCCCCCCCCAAAAAAATGGTACTCAAACCAATATAAATCGATTCACACTATAAATTAGTAGAATGACAACAACCTTTAATGGTTAAACGCAATAATGGGAAAATCAAATAACAATTCTAATGTCTGTCTACCTTCTCTAGACCTATCTTCCTCCTTTATAATCGAAGACAAAGTCGAATGGGATGAAATTGGATGATGCTTAGGCAAGTTATGATTGGTGATCATGCTTCGTTTTTATACACATAACATTTAAATATATGATTTAGTATTAATTTGCAAGTAATGGTCGGTTAGTATAAAACTATATTTTCAATCTCATTTTTGTGTTCATTTCATATTATTATGAATCCGACCAACTAATAATGGATGTCGGGGAGCCCATAGTTTTAGCACATATAGGACGATTTTTTCACTTCAACTTGTATTATACTTGTACAATTTTTGTTTTCGAGAACATGTAGCACACAATGGACATAGATTAAGAAACATTTTTAGAAAACCTTAAAAATGGCAATAAAAGGAGGCATGCTAGGCCCAACTAGGCAATAGTTTTAGACTCGAACCACGTCATTGTGACGGAGAAATTCTTTCACGACAATCCAATAATGTCATTTGTTTTATGTACAAGGATGCCTCAATGGGTCAATATTAATCAATCAATTCTTTGCCCCTCGTATAACTCCATTTCCTACATTGAGAGGTCTAAACTATGTCTAGTTGATGGGGAATGCCAACAAAGAAAAGGGTCAGTACTGCGGCACTCACCCTCGATGTGTGTACGATTTGTTCGGTGACTGGAATTGTGCGATTCTTAATCAACTAATGCATATCTAGAACGGTCGAAGAAAATGATGGCCGCAGTCAGGGACTCATGGTTACGAGCAAGAATGCATGAGATCTTTGAAGGAGAGAAGAGCTAGTGAAATTGGTGAAATTCATGGATCAAGGAAGAGAAATCTGTTCGACATGACATTGGACGGTAGGAGACCATGGTCCATACCCATAATCCAAACCAAAGTAATAATAATGTGATATCATAGTTAAATTGAGACCCCTTAATAATACATCCATGCCACAAGTAACAAGAGATGTTAAAGACTTTAGTCCGGCATTGCTAACAAGGTGTGTCAAAGTAATACTGAAAATGTAACACAGGTAAGGCACCATCATCACCTATATGATTAAACTTTTAGGTGGGTATGAATCAAGTCTCTTATATGTCCATCAATGAGATTTAACAAATTAACAATCTCTTAACCTGACAACCTCTTATAAATATATCAGATAAGCCAATATTCTGATAGGCACTTAAACTCTTGAGATCGTGAGTCCGAAAACAGAGTGTTTAACATGGTAATTAAGTAACAAATTTGGAAATTGCGCAGGAAAACCAACAGTTTGGGATGAGATTCCGTCCGGTCCAACCACTGGGCAAACCTAATTTTAATTTTTAAGGTCAGCATCTTGATTGAAGAGAGATGCGAAGGGGGAAAGAAGATTCTCAATGCATGATGAATACGGAGCGACTTGACACCGGCTACTAGCTGGCAAGGGGGGCGAAGGGGTCAATCATTCTATTCTTACCTTTTCTTTATATGACATCCATGATCGTGATGAAGACATAAAAAAAAGAAAGGAGAGGGGAGAGGAAGAAAAAGCTCTACGTGGAACGCACACTTGTTCGGATCACCATATAGTATATATACACTAGGCCATCGATGGTGGTTTGAAATTCATCCCTTACGGTTTGATGAGTTAAGATCCTAGGCTTAAATACCCTCCACCACGTCTCCTTGGGAGGTATTTGTTAGTTGTGTACTCTTTGGTCTGGATCTTGAAGGATAATGGCTTCTAGACTACACTAGAGAGTGAGTGATAATTGTTTAGTTTGTCTCATATGTTCATGATTGATTACAAAAGTCCAAACATTGCATATGGAGAGGCAATAAAGCTGTTACCGCTATTGTCTTATAAAATAATTATCTTTGATTTTATAAGTACAGTAGTATTCGGTAAGTGTTACTAATCTATTATGAATAAATAATAATAATAATAATACAACAAAATTAATTTAAGCAAAAGAAAAAAAAAGGGGGGTGTCGGTTTCACTATATTATATTCGGTACTTAGTATCCACCTAACATTCAATCTACAAAGTGGCCATGGAAGAAAGGGAAAGCAAGCATCTTTATTCCCTTCGCTATGACATGACTGGGAATACATCCAATTGCTACGAACATTCATTTTTCTTAAAATATCAATATGAGGAGCCTGTCATCTACACTGATCTGAGTTTAAGTCCATTCAATCGACTGACAGTGAAGATGCTCTTCATCAACGATGACAATTAAAGGGAAAATGGTATCAGCAATGGCATACATGAACATTTATTTCTTCCTGTAATGGACCTAAACCCTCCTACCCCTGGTTTCACAAGCTCGTAATTGGATATATCCAGCTTGGGCTTCGTGACTAGGCGTGGAGTTCCCATAAAAATCGAAGATGGGCAAGTCTTGAGTGGCCGATTTGCCTGCTACCAACTGGAGAAGGGTCCAAAGCACTGGGCTACACAGCCTTTTATCTTTTTCGGTCTTCATTTCCTCGGTAGCAATGAGCATTTCATTTATTAATAAGGAAGGCACAAGGGAAAATGCTCAAGATTTTAGCTAGAATCTCCCAAGTTAATCTCGGGAAAATAAACCAAACAGTGCAATACATCTATAGTACAACCATTAAAGCATCCTCGATCAAACGCTTAAAGGGGCCACTATGTCATTGAACCTTGCCCACCTGTGGTAATTTTGTCTTATGGTGAACATCCTTAAAATCATGACATGGCCACATAATTTTCCAAAAGAAAAATACTATCAATTTGGAGTGATTTCTCCTAAACTATGAATTTTCACTATTGAGATATGCGATCCCATATCGATTAAATAAAAACAAATTGTGAAAACAGACTCAATCCCTTATAGACTTAAAATAAATTCAACACGGTATCAGAGTCAGTGAGTTCGCATCTCACACGACCAGAGTCTGGAAGTTCGGTTCGTGATCAGTTGATATTAAGCATAAGTATGGAAGAAAATTGTCCAGCTCGTGATCAATTGTCCCCTCGTCTGAGATCAAAAGAAGAATATCAAGATCGTAAATAGTTGTTGAGAACATGTATTTAATAATATGTGACAACATATGTAAAGACAGGTATTAAGATATATGATTATATATCAATTAAATAAAAAAATTATTATAAACTTATAAGAAAATTATATACTACTATCTATCAACTTAAATTTTTAAATAAAAATAAACTCAATCCTTTATAAACTCATAACGAATTCAATTCTCACTAAATCTCATAAGCATCTTATTCTTACTAAAAACCTTACGTTTTCCCCTCGACAAAGTTTACTGACATGGAATCGAGGGGGTTTGATCCAATAATTTTCATGGCCTATGTTGAAAAAGTTGAGACTGATTTGACATCAAGCGGGTCAGATAGCTACTCAACGGTAAGAAATGTGACTTGCTTCACACGGTGAAGGAGCAAACTTTGACTGATCAATTGCTACCCAATTTTAAACTAGGGATAGGCCCAAAATCATGAACTTGACGCCCATTCTCACAAATCTTTAAATAAAAAAAGTTAATGATTGCATGATACTAATTCACTTGATTATGTTAACCAGCAAATCAACTAGTTCATTCCCCTTCAACCATGGATCTTACAAGCTCGCCAAATTTCCTTCATTCTAATCGGTCGAATTCCCTCCCTCATGGGGCTTCTTCATGCAGTATCTATTTCGGCCCATAGTCCATTTATCATCTATAATCCAATAGCATATTATCATCTCTTGGCCTTCCTCTTATCGTAGAACAATCCCCTCTATTTGTCCCTTGAAAGATTAATTGATGAATGAATCTTTATGGAGTGTACGACCGCCATGGATGGGATCTTAAGAACATATCCATCAAATATGGTATACAATTTTTTTTACTTTAATAGTTCTTTGACTTTGTCGTAGTGGTGGTCCTAAGTGTTTCGCCACAATATCAGTTGGCCCACTCCATCTTGGTGGTAATAAGGATCCGATTTCTGATGCCGCAACACGTTCGCTTGCTGATAGATCATCATGTCATTTAACAATTTGACTTCACCTAATTACTTTCAACTTGCCTCGAAATAAATGTCGATAAATTTACCATGTTTGCTTTGCTTGTAGAAATCTTGTGGCGGGTTTCCGGATTTTCTCATGATCCACTTTGAATATGGTTCCGCTCTCAATTTTTACGGAAAAACATTTTATAAAACTATTATATCATATCAATATGTCACTATTTTTCATTTTTTTTAATCTTTTTGATACCTTTCTTAGCGTTAACTAACATCTTTTTTGTGTTTATTTAAATATTTTTTAATTTTTAATAGTTAAGATATTAACATTGACCGATTTATTATTACACGGTTATATCACATCAACATTACACGGGAGACATCGGTTATATAAGGTACGTTCTTCATTGACACGGTATTTTTATGTATCACCGATAAAAATAACAGAAGTGAAGAAGATACACTGATGTATCTATCTATCAGCTCTACAGTGGCAAAAAGCACTCATGCAAGATAAGTGTGCATCATACAATTTATATACATATGTAACTTAATTACCCTCCAAGATTACTTTCTTCCACTAATGTGGAATTCACTTCTTTACATTTTCTTATGGGCTGTATGGATCACTCTATCGTGGGCTCCTCAAACATATCTATTTTGGTACGTACACTAACCCATGTATAGTATGAACTTTATCCATCATTTTCCTTCAACAACCTTTTCATTCACATTACATTTTCCAACAAAGATGACAAAGTAATGTGCAATGCAAATATCAAGATGACATGTAGATAACTTCCAATACATGATGACTAGTTGACATATCAAATCCCAACTTTGCTCTTCTCGCGTGATATCCGACTCGGTTGTTGGTATATGTAATATTTATAGATGACCAATTTGATAGGTAACGAAATGTATCAACCAGCATCAACATTGACTATGGTCTCAACCTTCCTGGGCACGAAAATGTGATGTTGCAGGCATCCGGAACGATAACAGTGTACTGGTGCGCGGGCTTCGCCAAGAATGCGGGCAAATGAACGAGCAGGTCGCACATGCAAACATCATCCACCGCCTTTAACCATCGGCAACAGTCTGCTGCAACAAGAGTAGGGTCATGGTTCCTGTGCCCATGGTGGTGGTGGTGGTGGTGGCCGTGGTGATGATGGTGGTGATGATGGCGGTGGTGGTGGTGACAGTGGTGATGGTGGTGGTGATGGCGGCGGTGGTGGTGGTGACAGTGGTGATGGTGGTGGTGGCCGAGGTGCCGGTGGTGCCGGTGGTGCTCGTCGGAGTGGTCCTCTGTTCTTGGAGTCGACGGAGCAGGAGGGCCCAAGTGAGCCGGAGGCCGCATCGGGCTGTAAGGCAAAAATGCGCATGCATGGTTTGCGAGGGCGAACTGAGAGGCACAGAGCGGTGTCGCCGATGGCCTCACCTGTCCCTCGGCCTCAAGTCCGAGAAATGCTAGTGATACATAAAGCACGAAAGCAACAACCTCAGATCTCCCCATTGTACCAAGAACAAGCTAGCTGAGCCAGAAGCTCACACACTCCACGAGCGATTTTTTCTGTACTTCAAACCGCTGCAATTTTTCTTCTATTTATACATCAATGCCACCACGCTCACAACATTATTGATTTCAGTTGTTTAGGACGTAACCGGGAACATAGAATGACGCGTTGGAAAGGTTCGATGGAGAAGTTTAGGTCAGAGTTGAATAGGTTCATTCCATTTGTGTGTTTGAATTGTCAGGCATCTTGCTCCCAGCTTCTTGCGCTCTACTTGTGTTGTTTATCATAGACGACAACAACAACAACAACGGATAATGCTCACCAAGGTTGAACCGAACTCGGTTTTTCATTGCCACTTGGATAGATTAGCACCTGAATGGTTCTTGAAGAGCCGTACGTAACTAGACTGGAGCTTGAATTGATCCGTATCAAGGCTAATCCCGTTCGGAGAACGCTTTTTTCCACTGTTCATGTTTAGGGATTAGTGGGTGGAAAACGTTCAAATACTTGGGGCCAGAACCATTTCCGAACTGGGCCTTCTCGCTCTGTCGTGCGAGGCTCATGAGCTTGCAATGTCCGAGAAGGAAATTCATGGGCTTTCAGTTGGGCATCCTTCATCTATCTTTCCTTCTTTCTTTCTTTCTTTCTTTTTAAGATAAGAGACCCACGAATGGATAAGAGAGAAAGATGAATTGAAAGTAAGATCTTTTAATTTTTATATTAAGAATGATATTACTATAATAAATCTATTTCATTAGGGCTTTTTATACTTGTATATTAAATAGTGTGAAAGCTCAACTTCCTTAACGTGATAAAATTTTAGAGGTGCTTGATCGGCTTATATTTTCATTTTTGATGGGTCACATTAGTTTACATGGAGGACATAAAAATGGAATTTGTGGCTTGAATAGCATATTGATCCATCTCAAGTTGAATGGTCGTGCTAAATCCTAGACCAAAATGTGGCCATGAATTCAATTCTCAATTCCAAACAAGCCGTTTGATTTGTCGTTAAGTGTGGGCCGAAGGCTGATAGTGAAGCATGCGTCCTTGCCCATCAAACATAGGCCCATGATCAAGGATGGGACACAATCGTACAACTGCAAATGATTCGATCGAGAGGATCTTTTTTTGCTCTAACCACGACATTCACGTGTTGCTCAACAATTGGCTTGCTTCGACCTGTGGAGGTGGCACGAGAATCTGCTGGCAGTAAGTAGAATTCGAAGACTAAGCAGCTGCGCCAAGAATATACACGCATTTCTGGTCACAACTAGCACTGTACAAGCTCAAACGGCATCATCTTCTTCTTCTTCTAGTTGAAGGATTCTCCGCATAAAGCTTACCTATGGGAGAAACCCCAAATTTAGTTGGGTTAGAAATAAGAAAAAATAATCTGGGATGGCAATGAGAGAAAGTAAATAGAAGAAAGAAAATTTATGATATAGAGTTATAAAATAGAAATAGAACAATAACAGAAAAAGTGAGCAAAATAATAAGATAATTTCTGTTCTCTCCCAGATGTACTGAAACTTAGAGTCGGTTGTCTTTCAAGAAACAATAACTAAATGAGCTGAAGCTAGCATTGGACCTTGAGCTGCGATGGTGAACTGAACAAAAGGCAAACATCCATAGAAAACAGTGCATGACTTCATAAGCAGAGAGGAATTCTTGTTTTCTAGTGAACAATCGGGTCGATATATAGAAGATGGCCTGTAGAAACAAAGAGGAATTTTTCGTGCAGGTTGGAAAGTTTTTTCATGTTTTCTGGTGAGCAATTGACTCAATATATAAAAGATGAAGGGGACAACGATCATGGCATTCCAACGAGGTAAATGGCCTTAAATGGCTAGATTAATGCACATTAACAGACATATTACCATTAATCTGGCCATTCACATAATCTCCGGCAACCACTATTCATGTAGGTAGGTAGTCCGCACATATCAGTTCAATTATCCGAACCACCAATCACAACCCTTGCATAAGCGCACAAGGCGTGCGTGTTTCGTGTAATATATTTACATATTACTTATCTTTTTAAAAGCACTCATTTGTTTATGAAGAGATTAAGACTTTTTTTCTTCATTATTGTGAAATTCACTTTCTTATACATATACCCAATTTCTTATTGTGTTAACCCATGAATTAGATGGACATTAGCCCATAAATTTTCTTTCAAAGTCGAGAAATAATTTCTCATCCACAGAAATGCCACTTTTCCAACAAATTTTTATATTATGAAGATCATAATGATATGGACACACTGCTAGGGGCCATCCGATCTGACTCCAAGCTTTGACCGGTCAATCAGCCTGGATTAACTTCCCACACCGACTCTCATTTTCCCCCCGTCCGACTCCTTGATCCGGGAGCGATGACCCACTTCCCAAGTCAATCCGAGATGCCCCCACCATCCGGTTGACCAATTCCTTCACAATTGGACCGCGGATAACTCCTCGGTAGGGACAGACGACTCATCTAGTCCAGTGGAAGGCATCCATACCACGTCAGGCCTCATTGAAATTAAGATTATAATTACTCTCAACCCCTTGAGGGGTGAGGTATCTCTGTGTTCTTAACCCTTATGGATCTTCCCATTCTCCCCTCCTCTTTATTATTGCTCTCCTCTCCAGACTATTTGACTATTGACTTAATTAGCATCAAAGGGCCGGCCATTCCTGGCATAAATCCCCGATTCAGCTTGCTTGTAGGCATTCCAACAGCCAACGTATACCAAAGACCAGCCAAGCTCAACAGGTAGCCATCCCCAATCAAAAGATCAGAGACTCGGTCCTCACACCCTGTACCTGAAGGCCCCATCAGTCACATTGCGGAATTCAGATAGAATTCTTGATATTTGGAACGATGCTAGCTTAAGATGCATATATCTCCACTAATCCGACAGCACTAGATCAGGAAAAAAAAAAAGAAGCTGAAATTGCATCATCTACAAATTATGAAATTAAATTCGACTTAAGATGGGATTCTAGGGTGTCTCAGCAGAAATAACAAGATAAAGATAACAACAACAACAACAATGCTGGCAGCAACCACTACGACCGCAATATGTAGCTGTAGTGGCAATGGCAAAACAGTGTCAGAGCAGGGGCATGATATAGATATGACAATCTGAATGAGTTAGCAATTATCGGGAGAATTCTCGGATCAAAATAGCTCCAAGAAGGATCATTCTCATCCTTCAGAACATTCACAACAGATAAAAAACTCATCATGTGTTTTTTTTTTAATGATCATTATCGATCACGTTGAACGATTGCATGTCTAATTGCTCCTGTAAAACTTCTCTTGTATTCTCCAATGGAGTCGATTAAATTCTCTTATCTGTGGTGTTTGGCCTCTCAAACCCTTTTTCTTCCCCTCAGACGATATCTGTTGATGAATAGTGAACTCATATATTCGGAATGCACCACTCCCTCCTGCAGGTTTAGTTAACCTTAGAGCTTGAATCAAATAGGCACCACCATATCTTTATCAAGAATTTTAACCAAAGTCGTGATGGTCTATGCATAAGTAAGAAATATATCGCTAGGCATGTGATCGATATAATGCAAATCAATGCACACCTATGCACATCCTCCTAGCAATGCAGCACTTGTAACCATCAGACCTGTCAATTCGGGTAGGCCTAAAATATCTCACCATCTCAATTAGTCTGAAAACCCTAGTTCATGCACATATATACCATCCAATCCAATTAGAATCAAACATAAAATATATTTAAATAATTTAACATTTTAAAATAAAATTTTATATAGTATAATTAACTAATTCATATAAATATTATATTAATAATATTGAAATTATTATTAAAATTTAATTATTTCTACCAAATTAATTATTTTTAAAAAAATTATCATAATTTTATTTTATTATAAATATTTTTTTTTTCATATTTTCGGAGTTGCATAATTTATTTTTATACTATACTAGTACAACTAGATATTTTAGCAACCTGAAACCTTAGCCCAACATGATTTTTTTGTGCCATGCCTCAGCTATACTTTCAAGTTAGGCTAGTTTTTGCCAGATGTACTAATGATCACAGTGCACATTGAACACTTTTTTATTCTGGTCGAAAAGATGAATAAAGGACCATAAAAAAAATCAAATTAATGAGAGTTGAAACTCTTAATCCCACATCAAATGTAATAGCTACCATGTCATACTCATCTTTCCCAACAATGCACGACTCTGACTACGTTCACCCGTTTAGGTATGGCAATGGGCCGGGGCGGGGCGAGTATTTGATGGCATGGACCTGCCCCCATGGGTTTGGCCGGCTAACCCGCCCCGCTCCGCAACCCACACGGGGCAACTTAAGTCACCCCATTTATTAAACAAATATAAAAAATTATATTAAATGTTGCTTAACATATTATATATATATATATCTATTACATAACTATATGTGATATACTATATATTATCTATATTATATAATATGTAATATTGTGCATTATATGTTATATAATATAAAATATATCATATAACGGGGCGGGCGGGACGAGGCGGGGCATGGCGGAGCAGCGGGCATACCCATTGCCCAAGCATCAGCATGCAGGTCGGTGCAAGACCCGTCATGTTCTTAGAGCGGGCTGGGTCTGACCCGCCCCATAGCAGGTCGGGCTGACCGGGGTGGGTCAGTTTTGCCATCCCTACACCCGTTAACAGGACATGGTGCACGCCTTCTGGGTCCTTATGGGTGACCGGGAGGCATTTCCTTGGCGGGGTAACTTTCCTCACAAAAATCAGAGTATTCTTATTAACTTTCTTGTACAAGAAATCACTCTCCATTCTTGCTTGATTCGACTTATGGTATTACTTTTAATTTATAATTTTTCATAAAACTTTTATTTTTTTACTATCCTTTCTCCATGTATACCCATATTTCTTTCCTGTAACATATTAAAAAACAAACAATATAAAATATAAGTTTATGTGCCAACTTAAATTAATTAAAATAATAATGATATATTTCATTTTAAATAAAATTTTAATTTCAAGTTGTACTAATATAAAAATTTATATTAATAAAATTTTATAA
>CXYZ01002310.1:21815-82700 GCA_900006705.1 Sonneratia caseolaris
CACTGAATCTTTTCTCTTATACTTTTATTTTATTTATCACGAATATACTTCTATGAATTTAATGGTCTTTTGAAATATTAGTATATAATTTTAAAAAATATGTAATATTATTTAAAATTTTAACAAAATTAATAATTTTCGTCATACAATTTCTCGAGGAGCATGGTAGACGCTTCGTCAGGAAGGAAGAAGAAAATCACGAAGGGCATAATGGTAAAATATAGATCCCCCCTCCTTTCTCCTCGAATAAACACCGCCTGCTCTCCCTCTCTCAGACTGCCGTCTCTCTCTCTCTCTCTCTCTCTCTCTTATCTCTCTTTGTGGGGCATTGGGTCTCTGCGTTTCTCTTCGCGTCGGCCGCTGCAAGGTGAGGTTTTGACACCCTTCGGAGGGTGAACCCTTTCTGTGTTCGCCGATCGCTGATATTTGCGGCTGTTCCACGACTCGTCTCCTCGAATCGCTGCTATTCCTGACGGGCGGTATTTCTGCAGCTGTGAGTCTTCCTGTTTCTTGTATCTGATCGAGCAATTCATTGATCTTTCCAGCTCGGAGCTCAGATCCTGGGTAATTTGTTCGAGTTCTCATATTTTCTAATTCACACAGAGTTTTAGACTTCGAGAATGGGGTTCCCCTCGGTCTATCGGTGCTTGCAGGAATTGTTCCCACAGGTATGAGCTTTTTGTCATCCTTCCTTCAAAAAAAAAACAGAATGGTATTTTTCGCTTTATTTTTCCTGTAGTTTTGGTTTTTTGACTTTCTCTGTAAGGCCCATACCCATGCTGAAGGAAGCTTTGTCCCAAACGAAGGATTAAAGAACATTTACTGTTTACTATCTTCTTAGAGATAATTATAGAAGCATTTGTTTTGTACGGATTCATCTGATGGAAAGGAGGCTGTGCTTGTCTTACACTTCATACTTCATAGACACTTCATTTCCATCAACTGCTGGTGTTACCATCAACTCCCGAAATGTCAATTTTGGGCGCTTATAAGTTCGTTTTGCAGGTGTACTGGAATATCCAGCATTTTTTCTTTTTTGAATTTGTGAATTTTGGGTTGATGATTCTAGCACGAACATGAAAGCTGATCTTTGCGCATTTGTTTTACACTTAAGAGTATTGTTTTCAATCCTACAGAATATTTATGAGTTGCAGGTTATGAAGGGTCTATCCTTTCTTATAAAAGTTGTTACCTGTCCTTTGATTTTTCTTCCCCCCTTTTCCCACAGCTTGACTCTCGTCTGTTGAAGGCTGTTGCAATAGAAAATTCTAAGGATGCAGATGCAGCTGTGGAAATTGTTCTTTCAGAGATTCTTCCTCGAATGACTGCAAATGAAAAACCTCCTTCCCCAAAAGGAAAATTGGCTTCACAGAATCACTTAGATGAAGAAGGTAATACCTTGTAGTTTTCTTTCATATTAAAACAAATGGCAGATTTCCTTTCTCCTCTTCTTGCTTCTCTCTTTTTTTTGGGGTGGGGAGGGGGGGCGGTGTTGTGGGGGGCTCCTTACTAACAAAATTTGAGCATTCAACATAATAGGAGAGCTCTATTTCCGATCATTTTCTTGTCTATGTAGTTCAAGAGGAGGATGGGGGCTCATTGTTGAGGCGTCATCGAGCATCCGAGAAAGTAAATACAAGTCATTCAAACTTTTCCAGGAATGCTGATGGTGAAGCTAGCATTTCCATTGTTAATGACCCAGCTGATGCGGCACTTGTTAATGAGGCTCTTTTCTGTGATGGAAGTGGTTTAATTGATAAATCACATGGAACTTTTGGTTCTGAAGAGATGCAAGCATCCAAAACAGCTGAAGAATCAAGAGCAGCCTCTTTAAATCACATTTCCCATGCACAGCTAGTTGCTATGCACCATTTTAATGTAGCTAAAATTCCTGATGAATCAAATGGAACTACTGAAAGTGAAGAACTGATTTTGTTGGGGATGATGAACAAGCTTCCCACAAGTACAGGGCAGACTTCTTATGATGCACCATCAATTCAACCTGATGTTAGTGACTGTGAAACTGATGAATGTGGAAAGTATGAGAAAGACTCGACAGCAAGCCAGGCTCATTCTACTGATCGTGGAAATGAGCATTGTCAGGACAAAAATGAAGATATATTTCTAGCAAATTTAGTCTGCCAGTTGGAACCTGTATTGACTCAAAAGCATGCTCCAGAGGCTGATTCGTCGGAAGGTGTTTATGCTGCATATCTCAATGATAGTGATGCTACAGCAGAAGCTGGTGATGACACATCAGCTGTACAGGGCTCAGCTGCTGAGGAGTCATTGAACATGACACGATCTTCCCAAATTGTTGAGGTTGATCTCCTTAAACAAATCATTGAGGATGCTAAGAACAACAAGGTAACTACTTGCCGTAGTAGCACTTAACTTATTACCAAGCAAAGCAATTAACTGTGGTTGCTGCAGAAAACTCTTTTCTCTGCCATGGAATCAGTTATCAACACAATGAAGGAAGTTGAAGAACGGGAAAGAGCTGCTGAACAAGCTAGAGAGGAAGCTGCTCGTAGGAGTTCAGATGTCTGGAGAAGGATTGAAGAACTCAAGAGGATGATACAAAGTGCAAAGGAAGCAAATGATATGGTTGTGACTCCAAATTCACATTATTAAAATGCTTTAAATAAGATTGATGATTAACTACTTTAAAATTTTCATCTTATCATTGTGGTGCATTAACTATGTTTGTTGACTTGCAGCATGCTGGCGAAGTTTATGGAGAGAGAGCCATTTTAGCTACTGAGGTGAGAGAGCTCCAATCTCGCCTTCTGAGCTTGTGTGATGAGAGGGACAGGTCTCTTGCAATTCTTGATGAGGTACCTTTTGCATGTCTTCTTTATTATATTGATAGCCGGAGCCAAGTAGTATGTGTCTCATTTACCTGTGATGCTATTAAGAGGGGGGGTGGGGGGTTTGGTATTGTTAACAATTAGTTTCTCAAACAAGTGACTGTTTAGCGTTCGTATCGGATTATTACATTTTCTAGTATTCTAGTGTAGCAGTAGCCTTTCGACCAAAAAAATGTAGTAGTCTAAATTTGGGAGTTTAAACTGTGGTTCAGCTGGGCTGGGCCAGGTAAAGAAAGTCTTAGTCAAGTCAAAATATCAATTTGGCCCATCCACACCTAGCAAGCACAAAATATATATGATTTTAAAATGTTAGTGTGATGGATTTGGATTAAATTTTGCAAAGTAAAGCAAATTCTGACCGTCTTGAGCTTGAACTTAGTCTGTAGAGCTTGCTTCAGAAGAAAAATATCCAAATCTGGCCATTCAGTTTGGGCCAACTTCCTATGGGTAGGTTCGAACTTTCCCCAGATTTTGCCTGGCTCAGCACAATCAGATCTGCCAACTGCAGAGAGGTTCAAGTTTTTGAGCGCTTAGTCTAATTGCTCATGCTGTCAACAAGATGTACTTGTATAATTTTCACCCAAAACATGAAAAGTTGATATTAGCAGCAAAAGATATTTAGTCCAAATATTTTTTCAGTTGCAATAATATCTCTTTTGCTGATGGATCTTCATTTCTCTTGCAGATGCAAAATGCACTTGAAACCCGACTTGCTGCTGCAGAAGAGGTGATAGAAACTGCAGAACATGAAAAGCAAGCAAAAGTGGAATATGCATGTAATGTTTTAAAGGAACAAGAAGCCCTCATGGAGAAGGTGGTTCATGAGTCGAAAGTGCTGCAAGAAGAGGCAGAAGAGAACACTAAGGTAACATCTGTGCCATAAATTTGTAGGTTTCTAAAGCAGTAGAACTGTCTTGTATTTGATGACTTAACTATTCATCTTGTACTCAGTTGCGGGAGTTCCTCATGGATCGTGGTCGCATAGTGGATCAATTACAGTAAGTGCTATCTTTGGTATCTGGTCTTGTGTATATGATTGTATTTATTACTTGGAACCTTCCATTCATCCTCCAAATGCGTATTTTCATGCATATTTTTAGTTGATTTGATGGCCTTATTGTCAGTCACATGCACAAATTGCTGTTTATATATGCCTTCAATAGATATTGTCAGCTTGTATCATGTTTCTAGAATCTTTTTGAATTCGTTTTTTTTTTTAATGATCCATAAAGACATCTGCTTCTCCTTTTGGTCGCACCTTTTTACTCCAGCCTTCATATGATGTAGAGTTCAGTGATTTCTCTGACCCTTACTGGCAGAATATGGAGTTGCTCCATTATTGTGGTTAACTGTCAAAAATCCTATTTCTATAGTTACATTCTTGGATCATGCCCACTGAATGATCGAGTGCCGGGCATTCTGGTTATCTAAAAGGGACCAATATGCTCAGGAAAGGTGTTTCAAGAATGAACTAGTTGATCAAATGAAAATTGGTGCAAGCTAACTGGTACATTCAGTTAATTGATAGTTTTCTGTATTTCCTGTGTACTTGTCTGGGGACCAACTGGATGCCTAACTTCATACGCAGGCTAGATGCTTAATGCCCAGAAAAGGCATATGTTAACAGATTCTGTTAAATGTCATTTATTCTTCGAAGGCAGGATTTTTCTTGCTGGTTTGAGCTATATTGTAAGATTGCAGATATCATCATTGCATCAACATGAAAATTGATCCATTGGATTGCTATTTATCAAATAGCCTTTGACCCTTTTGCAGAGGTGAAATTGCTGTCATATGTCAAGATGTGAAGCTGCTGAAGGAGAGGTTCGACTCTGGGGTTGCTCTTAGCAAGTCAATTTCCTCTGGGCAGACAAGCTGCATCCTAGCATCCTCGAGCTCATCCCTCAGTAACAGCACATCCTCAGATCAGGTACCCAACCATGGCGAGACCTACAAGACTCCAGATGGAGCTAACCTGGGAGCTTCTGCTGACAAGTCATCTCCAAGAAGGGACCCCAAGTATGAGAATGCTACTGGAGCAGATGAAAAGGAGCACGCAGATGAGGGGTGGGAGCTGTGTGATGCTTGACCGGGAAGCAAGAGGTGAAAAGTTGAAAGCTGGGAATATGTTAGTAAGGGTTTAGGACTTGGTTTTTGGCAGGTTAAGAATTGGGTTTATGTGCAGAGATACTACAGTGTGAATAAATGTACAATTGGACCTTTCTGTGGGTAATGCTGCTACTGTTAGTAATTGACTTTTATGGTTTCTCTGAACTATATATATCACATATAATTAGGTTGTATTGTGTTACCCTTCTGCCACTGGGTAGCATTCAATTACAGATAGGCTTTGCCATGTAAAAAGTGGGTAATGTGCGTCTGGTATGACACTCTCGACACATTGGAATCGTAGAAACTCTTATCATTGGAAGCCGGTGATACTTGCCTTTAGGTGGGTCGGCCTCGAACCAGCAGTAATCTTACCTGTAGGTCTTGGTGGATTTCAATGAAACTATAGTAAGATTGTCGTGGAAAAAAAAATTATTAAGGAAACTATTGGATACTGTTCTATCGTATAGGAACTCATGAACCGGTATATTGTTCTGCCAATTGACTCTCGGGTCGAACGTGACTTTCTTGCTCAGATCTTGATTATTATGTTGTATGTACCAACAAAAATCTAAGATATTAAGCCTCTGGCTAAAATCCATTTCAAGCTGGATCAACCCACTATAACTTCTAGATACCACATTAACTAAATTTGTGTATTATGCTAAAAATCCATTTAAAAACTAACTAGAGTCTACCAGATGTTAACATAACAATCAAGCTAAACTAGCCAAAGCTAAAATCATAGAATTCTTAGTTTGCTTAATGACAACTAAACCTTTCAGAGATGTCCATAAAAACAAACAGTTTAATTTATATTAATAGACAGGCTCTGGCTGGGTATAAGAACCTAATGTTATTATATGAGTTCCAGGTGTGTTCCAGTTCATGGATTCGGATCCAGAAATTTAAGAAACAGTGAGAGTTCCGAGAGACCATGAAATTGTTCAAGACTATCTGGACCCCCCTCCTCACCCTATTCATTTACAGGGGTGAAATTGAGACATGTATTTGCTTTCTCTTTTACAGAAGATTTTATAAACAAGGAAGCAGAGGATGATTTTATCCTGCATGCTGTATCCATTCTGTAGATTCATACGACATAAGCCAGCCTTCCTGGACAAGCCAAGATTGACAAAATGTGCACGCACCTAAAACAAAAGAGGAGAAAAGCCCGTCACAAGCCAGTTTATGGAAACAGAAACAAAAACACGGCAAGAAATTCTGAAGAAAATAATGGCAATAACATTACAGAACTCTCAAGTGCCCTTCCCTTGTCACTACTAACAAGCAAAAATCATGTGCCTCGTTCCTCTCCCCGTGCTTTCTTGATGTCCGCCTGGGTCGAATGTGTAGAGGATGATACAGATCGAATGTAAGAAACAAAAACAAAAACAAAACAGAAACTAAATGGCATCATCAAACTCATTCACACGGTAGGCAGACATCCCTGAGTGTATTTTTCCGGGCATGACTTATGTGCATGAGGGTGAATATAAAAAATGGTACTTACAAGTCCGGAGAAGAATGACCCTTGATGGAAAGAGTAGGATTTAAGTAATCATTGTCTTCCAGTGTAACATGGTAATATGCAAAATCATCTCCTATGTCACCCATCTCACATATCACAAAAATCCTGAGCCATCTAGGAACTTGGTGAAAAGAGAGTATCTCAATAGCTAAAAGAGCAGTAGTTGGAACCTAGCGTTTAATAGCATGACCTTCCTTGTCAACCAAAAACTTGGTGGAATTCCATTTGGTTCTTGAACCCAAGAGATCCATTTGTGTTTGATTTGAGGAACTTGTACACTGGAGCTGTGTCAGGTCCATTAACGCTTATCTATAAATTGTAATCACATTGGCGAAACAAAGTTTTAGAGAAGTTTGTGAGGAGGAGAAAACTCAATATGATCTTCATTCTGCCTATAGATTTATCTGGTGAAAAATAGAAAACAGGTCCCCAGAAAAGATTCCTTTTCCTTGTATACTCATTTACATCCCCAGAATCAGATATTCCATCATTCGATACTAATCCCAGATGATCCAACTAGGTTATGTATAATGGTTTATCATTCAATCATCACTCAAGACTGTTAGGCCCTCATTTTGCTTTGCATGGAAGACATCAATTCAGGTATCCAAAATCAAGCTCCTCATCTGAATGTAACTAGGAGAAAGAAACCTAAAGAGCTTCACTCTCCAATCTGGCACCGCTGCCATTTGGTAGAGTTCAGGACTGAGAGTCAGACTTTTTAGAATTCTTGTCCATTGATGTCCAATTCCGGATGCATCAGCTCTTCAGGAGCTTGCCTTTCTAGCAACTTAAAATTCATCATAGATCCAAGTATCAGGAATTTCTTTTTGAAGTTTAAAAATCTTTATCGGTAAGATGGAATCCAAGATTCTCCAAGCTAAATTTTGCTACAAAGATAGAATAGTGGGGATCAACAGAACCAATAGAACCAACCTTATGTTCAAGAGAGATCAAGAACCAACATAATCCAAATGAAAATGAGTTAGGTGCCGAAGAGTTTTAACTGTTACCTTCTTGAAAATTGGGCATTCAGCCTTGAATCTTGTACCACCTCACTAGTTCCAGGCTCTCGCTTCAGAAATTGGTCAAAAGGAAACGCCAAGATCTCAAGACCTGAGGCACAAAAACATCACCTAGACTTCTCAAGATACTTTCATTTCACTCTTGAATCAGCCTATGATACTATCGTTTCACCCCTAGTGAATTCTAACATTTGAAGCACTTCTATTAGTTTGATAAGAATAGTCTCAAGCAAGAACAAGAAATACGTATAAGACTTACAAGACTCGTTGATTTGGTAACAAACTTCAAACATGAATAGGCAAGCAAAGTTTAGCAAGCTGAAATCTTCAACAACACGCCCAGCAGAAAATTCTGAAAAGCCACAGTTCTCTCTACAAAAGGAGTCGAAGTAGCAAAACTCCAATTGAACTCCCAGTCACGGATTTTCATTCGTTCTTCTTCTTCTTCTTCTCTCTCTCTCTCTCCCTCTTTTGGCCAAAGGAATAATGATAGCATTATAAGTCAAACAAAAGAATTGCACTCCTCCCAAAAAGGAAAAATCGACCAACCTTTCTCTCTGTATTTGTTGTAGAGTTGAGTGAGCTGGGTATAGTTGGAATCCGTAAAGCCACTGATCCATCAACAAAGAAAAGGCCAAAGTGACATTGAGTTTCCAGTAATTGCAGCACGACATTCAGATTTCACCAGCAGGAATGCAAATTTAAAATTCCCAGGACTGAACCAGGACGCCAGAGGAACAGGAAGAGAGAGACCATTTGGAAGCGACATCGACAACAACAAGAGAACTTTGCCTCTGTAAATGCCAAGGTCCACGACTCCACGTCCTCGCCCCAGATATCCTGCGCCACAGCAGAGCCGCCCGTAAGAAAGCCTCGCATCGCTTAGTGAGAGGGAACGGATTAAAGCAGCAAAATTCCATCTTGAAGCTCAGCTTACCCTGACTGTGAACTCGCGGATTGTTTTCTGACGGACTACTGATCCGAAGCACCCATTTCCCCTTGCTGGCGCAGACTTTTCTTATTACCCTCCTCGTTAATGTCCCTTGTCCTTCGCTTGGTCGGAAGGAGGAGGAGGAGGAGGAGCAGGATGACGAAGTGGTGGTGGAGGGCTTCTGTTTCTTGCAATAGCCAAACGTTGGATGTGTTTGTTTCGGCCTTCAGTTGTCTCCCTGCTGTCGTCACGGGAAAGAAGGAAAAAGGAGAGGGAAATGCCGGCAGACAAATCGCTGCAGACTGCCCATGCAATCTCCCATACTAACTTGGTTGGTTAAGATAATTTTATATCATTTTTAATACAATTTTATGTTTGGAAAAAAAATTTGTTCGAATTAGATTAAGAAGTATTTAATAGGTTTTGGATGCTAATTGATTTATAAATATATATATATTAAGTGATATATCATACAATAATTTTGTTATGTAAAATTTATGGATAATAAGTATATAAGTTTGAAATCATAAAAATTCAAAAGAAAACAAAATGCCCAGCCTGAATATGATTGGATCTGACTGGTTCACGAGAGAGACAAAGTGCCCACTTAGGTTTTTTTTACACTGACGTCCACAAGATGAAGTTATACACAACGGCTCAGAAGTTTCATAGGATGGAACTTGGAATACATAAATATAATCAAATCGAGAGAGAGCTGCTAGTGGCTTTATTTGTTCCATTAGGTTTCCTTTATCGTCGAGGCAACAATAATAATAATAATAATAATACCATCAAATACTGTAATTCTAATCTTGAATCCATCATAATTTAATACTATTATAAGTTTGGTTTATCATTTATCATGAGATTTATGAAAAAGATTTTAATTTTTAAAATACGTAAAATCCTCGAAAAACCGAATTTACAACCGCTATCTCTCCTTACAATTGGTATGATATACTTAATAAACACAATGATATTGCATTTCAAACCAATGGCACAAGAAATTTGAGGAATTTCAGGAAAAAAAAAATAAATGTAAGATCAGAGACCAAGATGCCCTTAGCAATTAAGGGATCATAAGAGAACCTTGTATTTTTCAATGACACTGGCAAACCCATGGCAACTGACCCCTGTTAAACTCATCCGAAAGTTGCTGCCACGGCAAGAATCATGGCCACTCCCACCTCGACCCATCCGGGAGATCATCCACGTTGATATTTAGTGGCCAGTGGCTAGCTGCTGAAGCTTGGGCAGAGTGGTTGCTTGCTTGGTCCCAGGGATTTCAGACTGTCTAGTAGGCTGGTAGTTGCCATAAAAGATCAACAATCTCCACTCCAGAAAATGGGTGTGGTCAGCCAGATGGTGGGAACTGGATTTGGTTCCTGAATGGATCCAGGAAAGCCAATTCCATCGAACCAAACACACCCAAATATGTCAGATTGACACCAAACAAAGCACCCCCAAGGCTCATAGCTGATAATAGATAGCATCACAGTCCTAGAAGCATAAACTTTCCAAGCTGACCGACCACAAAAAAATATCAACAGATTTTGAATTTCCCACACAAGTACCGCATCAGCCCAAGGGCGGAGAGGGGACAAGACACTAATGATAAGCCATTTCAGATGATAACAAGGATCAGGGAATTATATGAGAACAAATATTGATCTCTAAAATTGAATTTGGTAAATTGATACATGAGGTGAAATGTTGATAGCTTACACTGTCTGAAAGGAGTTTAATTACAGCTCTCTCCTCATGTCTCTAGAAGCACTAGAGTCATTTTTCACTCCAGGAAACTCATATAAGTCATATATACACATATAATCTGGCAACCCTACTCAAAGCAAACATCCCAATTCTGTGCAGAAAGTTTCTCTTTTCCTGGAATTCTCTTTACTTTGTGGTGTACTGAAGCAAAGCATAACGGCCTACGGATCTGGCTGATGACCACCCTGAACAAGAGCCTTGCAGTACACAAAGAACGTTGCAGGAACCACCAGATTATAAAAAAAAAAAAGCCATACCTAACTGAGTCAGCAGGGCACGTAATCATTATGGAATGGGGAAAGTCCCAAAAGGCTAATGTTTCTTCAAGTATGGAAATATCAAAATATGCATGAACTCATTTTCATCTTGGCCGCCAATATCCTGGACCTAGAAGCAGGGGTCAAAAAAAAAAAGAAAAGGCAATATTAATAATGGATTTGATGTGCAACAGATATTGAAAGGCCAAACTCAATAAACTTGATTCTCAATCAAATGATACTCTCAATGATAAAACCTCCAGGAAATACTTCTAACAGCCTATACTTGACTGCAAACATAGTTTTCTTTCTCTGATAGTGTTTCTTCTGCTCTACAAAGTACAAAAGGTGGCAAAAATCCATGAAAAAGAAGAAAGAGGATCTAATCATGACTTATTCAAATCAGCACCTTCATAGGGAGGCCTGTAAGGTGTATGATTTCTGTGACCCATTGGTCGGGGAGGATATGATGACCAACCATGGTTTGGGAACCTCTCTAGCTCGCTAGGCGGACCCCCATAAGGACCAGGTGAACAAGAAGATTTACCCTTCTCGGGATATCGTGGCCCTACGCAACAATTGAAAAGAGCAGTAATCAGCAACCAAGTAAACAATGGGACCCCAGGCAATTTCAGAAATTGAGATAAACCCCATGAGAATATTCTTGTCCACACTGCATCTAGAAAATTTTCTACCAAATTCAGATCAGTCACAACTGTCTTATTCTTGCACGTCCTGCATAGACCAAAACATTGAAACTCACCAGAATATGGAGCTGAAAATCTCCAATTCTCCCGGACATCATATGGAGGAGGTTTCATTCTCTCATGATTATTGTTATGATAGCTCCCATTGTCTCTGTTGTGTTGGTGGTGGTATCGGCCTGAATAAGGCGGTGGCCCATCCCTTCGTGGTCTACCACGCTGATCTGAATGGTTGTATGAGAAATGATTTGATGGGGGAGGATAGGGAGGCCTCATGTGGTATCCCCTACCATTGTTAAACCTAGACATGTCCTCACGGTCACCATTCTCCATAGGTCTCCTGCTGTACGTACTAGGGTTGGGCATGGGCATCTGTTGCTGAGGCTCTCTGCCTTCAGAATTTTGATAGTGGGACCCACTCATTATTCTCTGGTCACTTCTTGGAACAGGGGGGTGGGGTAGTGGCTGGCCCAAGTTTCCTTTAACATTCTGTAAGATGTGCCAAGATATAAATAATAAGAATTTTCCTTATTAACTGATCCTTAAGATAGTGCTGCTCAAGCATGGCATATGCATAGCAAAGAAGAATCATAGAGAGTGAAGAAAAAGCTGCTCTTTTTTTGGCACTTTCACAAACCAGCTATTAATGAACATGTAAAGACCCAACCCAAATGAAAAACTAAGGAAATACCCAAGAAGAGACCCTGCATCTCTCATATCAGAACCTTTTCTGAGAAAGAAGAGTAGCAAAACAATAACAGGAGCTTTGACATAAGACCCAGCCAAATGCCCCTCGCTAAACGAAGAAACAAGAGGATCCAATGACAAAGCAAATAGAAAGTATTATAAGTCACCCTTTTTGGGCTAGAGGATCACAACGTCAAAATGCAACCTCTGTTACTTTTCAAATAATAAGAATGCCTAGAACACAAATTTCTCATAATTAATGTAATAAGGTGATAGGTTGTCTAACAGTGTGAAGTATTTTCTTTGAAACAAGAAGTCATAGCAAATTAAAGAACAAAAATTGGTATTTAACCAGGTTAGTAGTAGTTCTTAAAATAATAAATCTTACTTACATCCTAGTTTCTTGTTATTTAACAAGATGGCATAGTACATCCCAATTCAGTGCAAACTTATAAATTTTTTGAACAATAAGCATGTTAGGCCACAGGTTTCTCACAACTAGTTTAACAAGGTGATATGTTGTTCAAACCAGGTAAAGTACTTTCTCTGAAAGAACAAGTCGTACCAGAATTGTCACAATTTAATGAGAAAACTTGTTATTTAACCAGGTTATTTAGTAGTTTTTGAAATGACAAATCCTACTTAACTCCTTGTTTTTTGTTATTTAACAAGACATATTATATGCCCAATACATGTATTTTTAAGGAGTCTCTTCTTAAGGCTGACATGTAAGATAAATCATTAACAAGAAAAGGGAGCTACTATCTGGCTGATCATTCCAGTACCATAGTTCTCTTATTGACACCAATTCATCTATTTTTGGTTCTATACAATTGTAATGCTTCTTTTTTGAGGAATAGTTAGTATCAGAACTGAATAAAATAACAAAAAATGTCTATGGATGCCCTCTATTCCAATGCAATCCATCATACAAGCAGGGCAAGCAGTTGAAACATCAAAGTTCTTGCACAGCAAAGGGACAGGAAAGGCAACAGTCTAAGAATCACCTGTGCAGAATGAGAATTCTGGTGAGGCCCATCGACATGACAATCTGACATAGCAGATCCAATAGGATCAGGAGGGTGTAGAGGCAGAGGCGTCGGCGGCGGTGGCGGTGCTGAATGTGGAAGAGGAGATATTAGCTGCGGAGAATGCGGCAAAACTGTAAGAGCAGGAGCAGAATGTGGTGGTGGTGGTGGTGGATATTGTTGCTCAACATTTTGGGAATTTTCTGTCAGTATCATTTCAACTTCAGGAGCAACATCCTCCATCTCGAGCTCACCATCAACGTCCTGTAGAATATGTCGGTGCTTTCCTATAGTAGCTGTTTCCTGCTTAGGAAATTCAGAAGTCGTGCGCTCAGGAGTAACAGCCTCAAAACTCCCATCAGAATCGCTTTCCTCATCACCATCTTTCAGCATTTGAGGCATACAAAAACCTGGAAGCTGGAAGCTCGAATTGCTGGTGGAATATGCAAGACTCAATAAGTTTCAAATGACAGGATAGATAGAAATTTCAATAATATGTTTATACCACATTCTAAAGCAGAAAAGCCAAAACTCAGATCACCTATATCGAGGTTTACCATTACTATCACAAGAATCACCTAAAAGGTGGTTTTCAGTTTGGTTTCACTAACTTCTACCATTATCTAGTTTCTGAAACATCTTATAGAAATCTACTTAAAAGAAACATTTAAGCTCAAAACTGAACAAAATCAAATGCTATTTAACAAGAATCCCGTTCAGTTGACATCTGATCAAAGTGCAATATGACTCCAATTTAAAGTAATATGCTCCAGCATGCAACCAGAAATCCAACATAATGCAGTTCTGATCAATAACTAATTTCAGCTCACCATCCATACATTCTGAAGACCTTTTTATTCAAATGAATTCAACTCAATTTGAAAAAATTCATCTACTACAAGAAACTGAAAGAACAAAAAAATGAGGAAAAAATTCACCTTCCATACTCATCAACAAGCATACCCTCCATCTCTCTAACAGGATCATCAAATGCTCTTTCATTTCTAGAAGAGCGTCGAGAATAGGGATTGGCAGAAGATGGACCACTGAACACATCAAGATCTCGTATATGATTCCGCAGGACGGAATCAGGAAAGAATTTTCTTTCTAGCCAGAGTCTCAAAACCTATAAAAACAGACAATTTGAATCTAGACCCAAGAAAATTGATGAATATACAGAATAAGGAAAAGAATTAAAAGTGCCAAAAAAATGGAATAATTATTAATCTACATGCCTTGAGACATTGTCGTCGATTTTCATGAGCAGAACTGCCAGGTGGAGCAGCGGCAGACAATAATCGTGGAAGTGCCCCTTGTATAAGACATGGATATCCACCACCAGCATCTCCTGCAATTCAGTCCCAAATCAATCATAGTCATAGTCATATTTATCTCGTTTGCTGATTTCTGCGCAAATGAGTATCTGTTTTAGTATCAAAAAGAATAAGGAAAAAGTTCTACCTTTTGAGCCTCGAGACCACTGCATGATTGAATCAATGAGAAAAAACATATCCACTCTCCTGTATAAGCTTGATTCAGTCTCTAAACTATGTGCAAGAACTTCAAGCACCTAACAGGAGATAGTTCATTGTTAATCAAAAGTTACAGCAAACCCCATGTTCCAACAACCAATGACATCACTATATTATAGTAGCTGGAAATTCCATACTTTTATTTTTGGAAACACAAGTGCAAGCATCATTCATTAGATGATCGTAAAAGGTAATGCTAACATGATTAATTATCACTTAATTGGTTTAATACATCAAATTGCCTCCAAGCTCAGCTTCAAATGATATATGTTTATGTATACAGTTGGGGGAGGGAAGATCAAACCCAAAACCCAATGGAAACAATTAAATAAGTGGACGGTCGATCCTCACTCAGGCTGAATGCACTCAACCAAGGGTGGTATAGTCTACCTTTTTCCCCAACCCTTTCCACGCAGCTCTCTTCCCTCTTCCTCCATCTTCCCCTCTTCCTCAATAACTTATTCTTACAACTATTTGAACGCACATGTTATAGCAACTAAATGAGCCCCTATAGAGATTAACATCAAGCACCTAATGTACCATTCTGTGCACAATTCATAGCTCCATAAAGAAGAACAAATCTTAGTCGTCAACACTAGCACATTTACCACCAAACGGAGCCTCACACATATACAGTGCACCATATTATTTAACAAAAAAAATACTCATTCAAAAAGAATTTGAATGCATTTAACATCCAAAATATGTAATGCCACTGGACCATTGGTTTTCCAAAGTATAATTGCTAGTAATCCCCAGAAGATCACTTACAAAATGCACTAGATGGAAGTAAGTGTCAACAAAAGCTGGATCTAAACAGCTTTCAGATCAAATGGAACTAGAACAAAAAATAACAATGGAAAACCAGCAACAGGTAACTGATGCGATTCAGGAGTTTCCCCAAGCATTCTCATAAAATCAAATCACAAAGATCATCCTATTAAAATACTGTACAGCACGCACATGTAGACTAAAACGTCAAATTTTGTATATCAATCCAATATAAAAAGCATTATTTATGAAGCAACTAAATGGCCTAGACACTACTAAAAGAAACAGAGTCATTAAATATGTCCAAACCTCGGAAGCAGAACCAAGTTTTGCACAATCAAAGGCAATGCGTGTTGCTCTACTGATGCTATCTTTTGCTCTTGTTAAGGTTCCAAGGGCAGTCTCAAACAAAGAGAGAGCTGCATGTGCGCCAGAATTATTGCTATTGTTGCCTATGGAGGTCCGTGGGGCGACAGATGATTCAAGTTTTCGATCAGAATCAGCTGCATCATGTGCAGAATTATTTAAATTGGAAACCTCAAGAGGACTACAGCTTCCATTATCTTGTTTAGAGTTCCTAGACCTGTCTTCATCTGAATTGCATGCGTTAGACATTGTGGCATCAAGCTGAGATACCCGTGGAGAAGAATGTATTCCATCAACTGGATTAGAACTTGGAAATTCATTGTTATCCAAATCAGAGTTGGAACAAGAAACATGATTACCATCCTGCAAGACCTGATCACGTCTGCTTTCATTGACATGGCACCTGAAAAACAAGTCAATACTAAAAGTACTCAGAAATTATTCAAGAATGATATTTTTCCCCCAAAAAAGGGAAAATAGAAAAACATTTGCAATTTCAAGCAAATGGATACCAAAATAATGAAAAAAAATAACTAAAATTTCCTAACTATTGTTTTACCTTTTATATCTTTTGAAGGTGCAATGCTATTACATTATCAAATTTTCAATATGTATATCAAAATTAAAGAAGAATCGACTGTTTTTACCATTTTATATTTTATATATAAATCCTGAAAATCCAAATGGAAGGAGAAACATCTTTAATCATTTTAAACAAAAGCTCCTATCTGGACAGAAAATAGAGGAGACCAGACTTTGTCCATTTAATAATGTATAATCATAGAGCAAGAGGATACAGAATATACATGATATTATCTTGGCTGCTGTCTTCACATTTATGTCTCATATGTTTATTTCCACCATTCTCACAGTCATATTCTGAACTTCTCTGGAGAGCTTGAGTTTCATCTCCAGAAGAAAATGCGGTAATCATCTCAAACTCTGCTGCAGAGCATGGACTTCTAGAGGTGTTTTCTGAAGGACCAAGCTGTTTTTCAGTGCCTTCCTCTCCAGAGCTTCCAAACTCGGGAGTGGTGACATTTGCTTCATCCTTGGCAGTTGAAGGATCATGCAAAGCTTGATTCAGACTCAATGGAGGCTCCCTTGCTTCAGCTGCAGTAGACAGAGCCCTCATACTTTGTGCTTCCATTAGAGAATCACCAACAGGATCATCAGACATTGAAGTGCCTATATTTTTTACATCACCTCTATCACTTGCAATGTTTTCCACCTGCATTGGGCTCTCTGGTCTTTCAATGGAAGGTCGGCAGATGTCCATTTCCTCAACAATATTAGTTTCCCCTGAGCTTTTCTGGTTAGAATGGGCAGGGGACGGGGAAGTTATGACATGAGAAACATGGTTTGAAACAGAATGTGGAACATGTTGCCCCAAATCATTAACAGTCTCACAGGCACTATCTATGCAAGGAGAGCTCTGACTAGAAAAACAACTGTTGGTAGTTGGCCGTAGAATTGATGAGGCTCCACAGGATGATGGAAGCTCCTGGGCAGCATTAGCAGACATGGCTTCAAGAGCACGGTGAAGGCGTTTAGATGGAGGTAAAGCAGCCTCACCATCTGCTGAAGAGACATATGATTGGTTCTTGTGCAGCTTCCTGAGAGAAGGTTGTTGGTCTGAATACTCAATGCAATCTTCTGAAACCCCACCAGAGGTTTCTCTGTTCATGCACGGACTAGTGGGATCATCATTTAAAGATACGCTGTTCAGTGCCTCATGCATGGGGCTTTTCTTTGGGATCTCTTCTGCATGAGAAGTGCCATTGTTATTATACTCTGATGCATTTACTTCAGCTTCCTGCAGAGCTTTTTCTTCACAAAAACCAATGTGATTCAAATCTGATGAGTTGTCCTGGACCTCCTTTAAAACTTTCTCTTCTGAACTTGTAATGCTAGTGTTCTCATCCTCTTTTGATAACAGTTCACCCATCCTCACCCTTGCTCTTTTGAGTAGGGGCAAATGCTCATCCCCATCATCCTTGTGGCAACTTTCATTACTCCTAACAAATGTGTTCACAGAGTCTTGGCCAGCAGAATTCACCACACATGTTGCCCCATTATATGTATTAGAAGTAGGCTCCACAGCATCACAAATTAATCTCTTTCTGTTCGGTTTCCTTTTCTTCTTGAGGACAGTATTTATCTGGAGATCAAGCCCTTTCCTCAACTCAACCTCCCCCTCGACACAATCAGTAACAGTCTCACATTGTTCTTGTTTAAAACGAGAATCTGCAGCGCTACCATCATAGAAACTAGTCCCCTCACTCTCCACAGATACAATTTCTGAGCCATTGTCCTCAATACTGCCACTTTGAACAAAACTTGGGGAATCCATGTCATCCCCATTAGAGATATATGGAGTTTTCCTTGTCCATCTACTTCTCCGTGAAGAAGCATCCTGGGATGAATTAGATGATATGATACAAGGCACGGTTATGTTCTCGAGTCTGGAAACTTCTGCCCTTGATGAGCTCCTAGATCTTCTAACCGGTGGCACCCTTCTCTGTGCAGTGGAACTTTCAATCCGTGCGCCTCCAGATTTCTTTCTCAACGAGTATGTACATAGAATTGCCTGGTCTTTAGCTCGTTTGGCAAGAACTGGTTCCTTTACCTCTGGCTTAACATGTAAATCATCAACCTCAGTGGGAACTTTTGCCTCCTTGCATAGAAGATTATGCTCATCACAACCGGTTTTAATTTTTAAATTTGAAGATTTTGATTGCTCATCAGATGTTTCAACTGGAGCTTCTGATTCTTCCTTCACCTGCAAGTCAGGATAGGACTCCACTGAGTTCCCACCATTTGCAGCAGTAACTTCAGTGCCAGAGTTCAAATCATCAACTTGTTCCTGCTTCTTTTCCTTCTCATAAGTATCAATAATCTCTTGAACAGCACGGACAAAATCGGCCCCCTTTCCTTGACGTTTAACCAAAAGAGTTTGTTTCTTCTCCTCCGTAAATGCTTCAACATCCGCAGGATTGCAAAATGCTCTATAAAACAGGATATCACCGTAATTAAGGACACTTCAGGAATTCATGTACAATTTCAACTTCAATTCCATAATGCTTGGTTTAAACTAGCCCCATTCCAGCAAACATAAAGCCACATAAAATGGAAATAATCAAGCAACACATATCCATGGAACTAGCAGATCATTAGTCAAGCACAAAAAACATAAAGTAACAACCACTTAAATCAACTGAATCTGGAGGGATTTCTCTCCTAAATTTTATTTAAAGCTCAGTTCTCAGGATGGCATTATCAACAAACAGTATCTTCTTGAAATGCTTGAGTCACAACACAGCAATAATGACAGCCAAAGGCAGAAGAACCTAAAACTATATAGTATACACGTATCGGAAATCTAGAACCAAGGTGACCTTCAAGATTATGGTCTAGATTGCAAATAAACTATCCATATAAAATCTATAATGCTTTACCCTGCCCCTTCAAAATTCAGCAAAAGGGAATAACGATAATTAGCATTCCTGTTTCCACTTAAGTCTAAAAACTGCTTCAGTGCCTAAAGAATAAAATGGATATGCATTATGAAGAACAGTGGTGAATTGGTAGAAAATCAACCGAATAGAAGAAAGAGATGCAACACCACTAGATCAACTAAAACTTAAGGAAGAATGTTTATGATATTTATGACATTTTGAAAAAATATTCTTCCCAGGAAAATATCCAACTGTTTTCAAACGATACACTAAAAGACATAGACTAAATGCAAAAGAATCCACAAAACACCTATTTCATGTTCTCATCCTCCAATGATTCACTTGGTTCAATACGATCTACAATTGACTATATCAAGCAAACAGTCTACAAGAGTCACCTTTTCCACATAACTTTTGGTTTAGGTGATTCTAGGACAGGAAAGGAAAATTACTGTTAAAGACAACCCCGATTATGTAACATCTAACTAAGACATGAGGTTCAGCTTTCATCTCTGAAAAAACATTAACACAGGGAGGAAATTTTCATCCCACACTATAATTACCCAAATATCCCAACTTTTTCAGTGTTACAACTTAGCCTCTAGTGTACTCTAAAATATGAACCCTCACTGCTCTGCTGTCAACCTACATGCACAGGCATTTAAACAAGGGAATCATGAATTGAAGTTATGTAACCATTATCTTTGCTGATTGAAATTGCCCTAGACTCCCCAAAAATAAAGGTCTCTAAATTTGGAGGGTACTTAATTACCTTAGTATCTGACAATAAATAAATAAAACAATTTGCATTATATAGATGACCACTTTCATTGATAAGCAAATATAAAACTGTCTAGGAATAACTCCAGCATTTGCAATTATGGCTAATCTTCTTTGTACAGGATGTTCCAAGAAAATCGACAAAGGGTTTACTGTGCTGCACATTGTATTTTGCAATATAAGATATTCTAACAATTGGCATCCACAATGTAAAGGTTAAGGCAGACCTTGGTAGATGTTGCTTAAGAGAACAAATGATATGCAACCCCCTCAAGGCCATATTTTTAGTTAACCCCTAGCCTTAAATTAGGGAAAGAAGAAGATGTCTCATATAACTCAAAAATCTGCACATCCTTGTGACGAAATCTGAGGTCTCTAAGTCCTCAACTTAAACGTTAAGAATCTTTTATTGGTTTGAAGTGACTAATGAGTTCTCATACTGCAGTCTGACCTCCTTTTTTCTAACAAAGACCAGCCTCCTAGATACAATTACATCAACAATCCTTCATGCTATATCTAAGAGCAAACAAAAGCCCTAGTTTCAAGATGTGAGGGGAAACATAGGAACAAAGTGGGTCTTCCTAGTTTGTAACGTAGAGCTTAACAAAAGGGGCAGAAAGAAATCTATAGTTAAGCACTATTTTGTCCTTGATTAGCATACACTTACATACAACAGTAATAATTAAAAAAAATGGTACTCCATGCATGCTTCCCCACTCATCTAGATTAATTTTGGGAACTTGAAAATGAGAGCAATTAAGAGAAATGGAAATCACAACTCTCTAAAAGGGGAGTGATCCTCTAACTTCTCCATTCCCCTTAACCATCCATCCAAACAAATCTTTAGGGTGCTTGTACAGAATTTCTTAGAACAATTAGGCTTTACTGATAAAATGGGAAAGGGAAAAAAAGGATTGGCCCAGGACTCTAGGCAGATTCTTACCAGGAAAAACAACATAAAATAAAGGCATTCCTGAACTGTATCATGGGCGAAAGTCCAATTCTCAAAGTATCTACTTCATTTCTCTCTCAAGTGTCCTAAAAGAGTTTACAGAATATAGACAATAACTAAAACCCATTTTTAAGTAATAAGCATAAAATTTATTAATCAGGCACCAAGTGCATGCAAAAGGTCATATACAAGGTTCTATTCAAAAACTTCATGAGCATGACATAAAATCAATCATGTTCATGAACACATTATTCCCCTCACTATACTCCTTACAGTACCAAAAGAACACATCTCTAATCCATCCTTCCACTCACACATTATCGTGCAATTCTGCTCCTTCGAAAGCCTTCCATTCCTTCCTTCGATAACTAAAATCTTAAGCAGAAATAAGATTTCCACAAGTAAATTCCCTAGAGCATCCAAGACAAATAGAACTTGCTAGAAATTTCTGTTGACAGTATTATCTAGCACTAGCTTTCCACTCTTCCATTGATAATGAAAACGGGTCACTCAGTTCCTATTGACATGAAACAAAAGGTAAAAAAAAGAATGTATAGATGCCAAGGAAACAAGATGCATGATATACAAGGGTGTAGTGGCACCAAACAAAAGAAAGAAACAGTTTGGTAGACAGAATGGAATGGAATCGGAATCACCATTCCCTTTTCTTAGTTTGGTTGGGCAAAGCATGGCTGGAATCATCATTCCAATGGAATGGACATTCAACCCCATTCCCACAAATTGATTCCGCCGTCTAAGGGAAGGAAATGGCATTCCAGCCATTGTCACCTTCATCCATTGCCATCTCCTCTTTTATTTCCATTTTACATTTCTATTATTTATTATTAATTTTGCCACTATTATTAGTTTTTCATATTGAAATACCGAAAAAAAATTGTATCTCATAACACAATTGAGAACTAAATTTATGTTCAAAGAATTGCAATGAAAGACAATAACAGAAGAAAATATTGTAGAAAATATTACCAAAAAGGTTCCAAGCTAATTTGGATTTAATAAATATACAATTATCAAGTGAATAATTGGTAAAATAAATCTTTATTTTACTGATTTTATTCCATTGAGACTAAAAGTAAGACCAAACTTAAGAATCCAATTCCATTTCAATCCATTTCTATTTCCATTTCTTTTAAATTCCTTTCTACCAAACATAACAGAACTGTACATTAAGATCAAAACTAAAGAAGAGAGGCAGCCTGACATCATAATCAACCACAGAAACATCTATTTATCAGTGCCCATCAATTAAAATACCTCAGAAGGCATGGGGATAATTATTGTCATAAATAAGGCACTTGTTCTGTTAAGTGCACAAGATATATTTGTTCTACAATGTACTTAAGAAAGAAATAGTGAAATACTGCACGAAGGGGTAAAAAAAATTTCCTAAGACAAATAAGCTGTGCAGGCAATAAAAATATGTTGGACATACGTACTGCTGCTACATAAACAAACTACAAAATATTCACAGAGAGCTCACATTTGCTGGGTTCCAAAGAAGTACACAAGCACTTTCTTCAAATCAGCTGAAGCTGAAAAGCCCCATTTTTCTGGCTCGCTTACCTATGCCACAAGCAGAACAATAATTAGCAGAAAGATCCAGATAAAACAGACTGCAATGGATCTATAGACAATGCACATCAAGAATTTCTTTCAGTAGATCATAAAACTCGCTATCAATACACAGGGAACAGATCACACCACAGCGTAAAGGAACAAAAATAATTTGCAACAGCTCACCATCTTTCTTCCTATAGGTTTCTCCAAAGTTCAGATAAAATTGTATAAAAACTTTATGATCTCCCTCAGGTACAACATCATAACATGTCCAAAAGAATAAGTTGGACAAAAACAGATCGATAAAACATTCAGACCAGATATAATGGCAAATACGCCACAGCAAAGATCTAGGAGAGCCACTAAAGAACTTCAAAGCCTCCGGTCAAAGTGCAAGGAGAACCCCAAACGTAGTAACTACACACCCTCTCTCCGCCCTCAAGTGGGGAAAATTGGATTTTCCAGACTCATGCATGGCAAAAGGTTGTATCAAGCACAAAATAATAAACAAAAAGGTCCTAAAGAATTGGTTTGATCTGAGTACAAAACATTCAACTGGGAATCAATCAAGAAACAAACCACTAGCCAAAATTACACCGATAAATCCACAGACCCAAGATAACAGATTAAAAAAGGCAGGAAAATATACCGTGGCAGGCCAGGCAGGGAAACCTTTGAGCTTGGCGAGCACAAGATCGCCGACCTTCCACTGCCGGCAAGCGGCAGCCGCAGCGGCGGCCTTGCTCCCACCCTTCCTGCGGCTCGGCGCCATCCGAGAGTCTCAGACTACCGCAACAATCAAGCAAGAGCTCCGCCGCCGCAATTCCGGAGACAAGCGACTGGGTGGCCGATGCGCACAACCCCTCACGAGACTAGGTACAGGGTTCTCAAGGCACGGCCGCGCGGCGCCAATTGCTGGCATTCAAGGCCGCGGACATCGCAGTGATTGTACGTTTCTTCGCCTCTGAGGGAGATCCCAAGGGATAGAGAGAGGGAGAAAGGACTGGGGGGAAGTGTCTGGGGTCTGCGGAAACCCTAATAGGACAGAGAGCGATAGAGAGGGAGAGAGACTGCAGGCAAAGTTAAATGGGCGGTCCGGGCCGGTTCCGGGCCTGGAGCAGTTTGGCCCGGTTACGGATCGGTCTGCTAAGTATAATAGGCCGGTCTGGTTACCGCCATGGTTCATAAAATTATGAACCCGTCAGAACCGGACCTAAATAGATTGGTTCATGGTTCAGGTCAGTTTAAACGGTAAACTGCAACCATTTTCTCTTTTTTTGAATTTTTTAATTACTTAAAATAAATAATTTTTTAATTTTTTAAATTAATTCAATAAAGAATTTACTGTTGATTGTAGAGTTTTTAACAGTCCAGACCGGTTCGGGCTGCTTTTGCAACAATTCTAGGTCGGTTATGGTTCTAAACTAGTTTGATGAGAAAATGTATCAAGCTACTTCTAGTTCAACAGCCTATTTCTAATATTTGACTCATAACTATCCATTAATCCAATAAGAGTAATTATGTGCCAATTGGGGAAGGTCCAAGCTGGTTTTGAGTTTTTGACAAGCCGATTATGGCCCAAACCAATCATTTTAACATCTCTATTGATGGTTGTTTAGTGGAAGAAACGGATATGAGTCAAGTAAGAGTGAGGATAGAAGCCAATGTGCACCGATGTGTAGGATAAGTGGCGCTTTGACTGCTAAACTACGTCGGATGCATAGTGAAATGCGCCAATGTGGGGCTGAGGTTAGATGGTTGTCAAAAGGACGAGCTCAAATTCAAAATGGGCAAAGAGTATTCTTGGTAATTCGGGTTAGGCTAACTTTTTCAAGCCATGTTGGCATAGCACGAATCTATTTTTAGGCCATTAATTCCCTCACGCTTCCACACTAAAGAATCAATAGTTTACTTTTTATCTATTATCTGTGCATTTGATATCACGTCCATGCTTCACACTTGTGGAGTTTGCAATAGTATTGCAGACCAACAGTGAAGTCCCTCATTCAAGGATTCCTCCCTGGGATTGCACTAAAGATCTTCCTTATCTTACTTCCAGGCATTCTCATGTTGATGTAAAAAATAGAGGGTTATACATCTCTCTCGTCTTTGGAGAGGAGGTCAGCTGGAAAGTATCATTTGTTTGTATTGGTAAATAGCATCATAGCAGGAACAGCATTTCAGCAGCTTAAGACATTCCTAAAGCAGGCCCCAACAGAGTATGTTCTAATTCCAAGGATACATTGCTGTATCAGTCTTGTTCTTCATATACATTTGTACTTGCACCAATTGTGCCCGATTAAATTCGTGGAAATTTATCAGAGGATGAGACAGACACATATGTTTCTACTGTCTTTCCTAGTACATTCTCATATGGTGCTGTTTCAGGTTTCCAAAAACAGTTGGTGTCTCTATTCCGATGAAAGCAACGTTTTTCATCACGTACATAATGGTGGATGGCTGGGCCAGTATGGCTGCTGAATCCTTAGATTGGTTCCTTTGATCATCTTCCACTTGAAGAATACATTTTTGGTCAAGACAGAGAAGGACAGGGAGCAGGCCATGGATCCATGTTGCTTGGCTTTCGCCACATCTAAGCCACGGATCCAATTATATTTCTTTCCAGGGTTAGTCTATTGTGTGGTCACGCCTATTCTTCTTCTTCCTTTCATCATTGTCTTCTTTGCCCTTGCTTACATGGTTTTCCGCCACCAGGTAACTCAGCCAAAACTCTCTACCTTCATATTTTGATTTCACTTACTTTGCTTCTATCATTATTTATCATCGGAGATGAGACGACGGGATATTTTTTTCCCTGAGTGGGCCTGATGGATCGAGGAACTAGATTGGGGGAGTGTGAGTAGTCAATAATTTTGTGCATATTTCTACCTCTGTTTCTGATGATATGGAAAACATCACTGGGGCCTTATATTCTGTAATGTTTTTTTTTTGGCTAGATAATCAATGTATACAACCAAAACTACAAGAGCGGTGCAACTTTTTGGCCCGACGTTCATCAGTGACTGATTATTGGAATGATAATATCTCAACTGCTCCTAATGGGGCTTATGAGCACTAAAGACGCAGACAATTCAACTCCACTGCTCATCGTGCTGACCATCTTGACTATCTGGTCCCATATATTCTGTAGGGGACGCTTTGAGTTAGCATTCGTGAAGTTAGCTCTAGAGGTCAGTACACCAAAGTTCTCTCAACATTTTAGAGGTAGCTGTCAGATTTACAGTCGATGCAATCTGTTTAATTGTCTGTGGACATGTTTTTATCTTTTCTGCAGTAGCTTGCTTTGTAGTAAACTTTGTTAGCTGGATATTGAACATGTTTTTCACGAAGCAGTGGTGCAGGATACACTTGAACGAGCAACCGAACTGAACCTGAACTTGAAAGCATATCTTCAGGATGCACATGTGCACCCCGTATTCAAAGGTGGAGATCTTCACAGGCATTTGGCTATCGACGAGGAGGAGAACAGCCCTCTTGTACCCACGAAGAGGAACTTGAACCGCAGCAGCAAGTTCAGTTCTGGCAGAAGTTTCGATGTGGAGCTCTGAGAACGACAGCATAACCCGCTTAGTGCTTACTGTATTCTCCCACTTCCAATGAATCTGTGCTCTCTTAGTTCTTCCCATTTTAGATGTACATGTAGGAGGAATTTATTTTTACTTTTATTTATAAATAATACAACAGAGGTCCAAAGGACAAGTTTTAAGTTGCTTTGAAATTTCAATCAGCTTTCATCCTGTTCGTAGGGCCTTTGCAGTTTGCTGCATCTCAATTTTCCTTTTCTTCCTTTTTTTTTCCTATTAATTTGCATTAAATTCTATGAAAAACATTTTTGTTTTATCAAGCAAACCATCCGAGTTGTACATTTCTTGAACAGTTCATCTACTCTTGTATGCTCAAATGTGCAGGCAGAGCTCGAGATTACAAGGAAAGATGGCCAAGCGAGAGAGCTGATCTCTTGCTGTACCAATAAGCTACACACCACTTCTTACACAGGGGAGCATTTTTGCACAGGAAACCGGAAATTGTATCATCTAACTTCTTCTACCAGCTAAGCTACAACTTCCCTTTCCTCTCTGCGCAATTATTGTGCGACAAAATCGTACAGAGAAGGGACAGCCACACAACATTCTGGTCATAAATGGCAATTTCACTACCCACTATAGCTTTGCTGTGGGTATAAAATTGGCACTGATTTATCCAGGCAGAGTTCCTCTCAGAAAGCAGGTCATACAACCAGGGTCAAAAAACTGAGCCCAGCTCATGTCATGGATGGAGGTGGACCAGAATGACATTTCACCACTGGAGATTTATAGCCAAATCAAGAAGAGCTTCAACTTGGTGTATAGTCCGCTGCTTCTCCTGCTGCTTCAACCTAAACGCGACTGACTCAGCATCGAGCCCCTCACCACTCTGCAAAAAAGTCTGTTCATACCGCACCTCTTGCAAGAGAGCATCGACCTCTCTAACAAAATCTACTCTGAGTAGGACATCATCTGTTTCAGGTCGAGGTCGAAGCGGACCTTCGTGCTGATAACAGAAGTACCAGTATGTTATTTCTGTCTAAAAAGTAAACAAGATAACATAGCAATCTCATCCCAGTTATTTGCCTCTGATTTGTTCAGTCATTCTGGAGGTAGTTAAATCATGAATACGATGATGACATATGTCCACATACTTGGTTAAAGTTCTTAAATTTTCTCCTACTGCATCTGATAAAGAGTAAATTATCAATTCCCGTTAAAATCTATTTCAGTGTGAGGCAATATAACCTCACTGAAACAGAGACACAATATAGACATTCTTTCTGTAGTTGNGAGACACAATATAGACATTCTTTCTGTAGTTACTCTGCTTTTAAGAGTCAAAATGGAACTTCCAAACAATCTTCTATAACCAAAAAGTAGAGATGCGCATTACATGCAAGCCTTGAACACAAAAGCAGCTCATCCGATGCTCCAGGAATCGTGGTTATACTAAATATATCAGGAAGCATGGACTAAGATATTTATAGCATGGAGTAAGATATTTTGATATAGTTTACCTTATTAAGGTCAAATCCTACAGGGACAAGAATGCTGAATGGGTCCTCCCGTGGGAAGGTATCAACCATGCACTTCTTGCATTCCTTCAGCCACCCTTCATTATCAAATCCGTCATGCATATTCAAAAGATCGTTGAGCAGTCTCATTGCAGGAGATGCCTCCCGTTTCAAAATCTCAGTCCAGCATTTTAAGAAAAACTCAGATTTCCTTGCAAAATTTCTCATACACAAGAAAAAGTAAGATCTGACTCAAGCAAAGATAAGGTTCCTCATGAAAATGATTATGAATATATACAATTTTGGGGACATAATTTTCTCTTTTCGTCCTCCATCTCAAAGATTTGATCCTTCATCTAGATCTCCTTGCAAAGTGTTTATTTTCTTCAAATTATCTGTTCTGTACCAGATATTTGCCCTTGAACCTTACCAGATTTCCTCAAATTAAACCAGATGAAACCATACATGATGTCATAGAACACTGAAAAAAAAAATCAACAGTGGACATGAAACTGGAAATGTCATGTTTGGCTATGGAGAAATGGAAATGAATGACAAACAAAACAACACATGAGAGGATGCACAACAATGATGATGAATCCAGTACCAAGAAATCCAAAACCAAGGAATTCAGCTCTCAAGGTCTCACAATCCGAATTGTATAATATGTAAACGTCCTCAAGAATCTTAAAAGAACAACAGTAATTTTACCTCGATGATCTAGCAAGTATTGCTCAATCACATTAAGTGGTCTCTTATAGTGTCATACTGTTTTGTTCCTAAAAACTTCTAGGATTGAAATCTGATAATGTANTTTTTTTCCCTGAGTGGGCCTGATGGATCGAGGAACTAGATTGGGGGAGTGTGAGTAGTCAATAATTTTGTGCATATTTCTACCTCTGTTTCTGATGATATGGAAAACATCACTGGGGCCTAATATTCTGTAATGTTTTTTTTTTGGCTAGATAATCAATGTATACAACCAAAACTACAAGAGCGGTGCAACTTTTTGGCCCGACGTTCATCAGTGACTGATTATTGGAATGATAATATCTCAGCTGCTCCTAATGGTGGCTTATGAGCACTAAAGACGCAGACAGTTCAACTCCACTGCTCATCGTGCTGACCGTCTTGACTATCTGGTTCCATATATTCTGTAGGGGACGCTTTGAGTTAGCATTCGTGAAGTTAGCTCTAGAAGTCAGTACACCAAAGTTCTCTCAACATTTTAGAGGTAGCTGTTAGATTTACAGTCGATGCAATCTGTTTAATTGTCTGTCGACATGTTTTTATCTCTTCTGCAGTAGCTTGCTTTGTAGTAAATTTTGTTAGCTGGACATTGAACATGTTTTTCACGAAGCAGTGGTGAAGGACACACTTGAACGAGCAACCGAACTGAACCTGAACTTGAAAGCCTATCTTCAGGATGCACATGTGCACCCCGTATTCAAAGGTGGAGATCTTCACAGGCATTTGGCTATCGACGAGGAGGAGAACAGCCCTCTTGTACCCACGAAGAGGAACTTGAACCGCAGCAGCAAGTTCAGTTCTGGCAGAAGTTTCGATGTGGAGCTCTGAGAACGACAGCATAACCCGCTTAGTGCTTACTGTATTCTCCCACTTCCAATGAATCTGTGCTCTCTTAGTTCTTCCCATTTTAGATGTACATGTAGGAGGAATTTATTTTTACTTTTATTTATAAATAATACAACAGAGGTCCAAAGGACAAATTTTAAGTTGCTTTGAAATTTGAATCAGCTTTCATCCTGTTCGTAGGGCCTTTGCAGTTTGCTGCATCTCAATTTTCCTTTTCTTCCTTTTTTTTTTCCTATTAATTTGCATTAAATTCTATGAAAAACATTTTGGTTTTATCAAGCAAACCATCCGAGTTGTACATTTCTTGAACAGTTCATCTACTCTTGTATGCTCAAATGTGCAGGCAGAGCTCGAGATTACAAGGAAAGATGGCCAAGCGAGAGAGCTGATCTCTTGCTGTTCCAATAAGCTACACACCACTTCTTACACAAGGGAGCATTTTTGCACAGGAAACCGGAAATTGTATCATCTAACTTCTTCTACCAGCTAAGCTACAACTTCCCTTTCCTCTCTGCGCAATTATTGTGCGACAAAATCGTACAGAGAAGGGACAGCCACACAACATTCTGGTCATAAATGGCAATTTCACTACCCACTATAGCTTTGCTGTGGGTATAAAATTGGCACTGATTTATCCAGGCAGAGTTCCTCTCAGAAAGCAGGTCATACAACCAGGGTCAAAAAACTGAGCCCAGCTCATGTCATGGATGGAGGTGGACCAGAATGACATTTCACCACTGGAGATTTATAGCCAAATCAAGAAGAGCTTCAACTTGGTGTATAGTCCGCTGCTTCTCCTGCTGCTTCAACCTAAACGCGACTGACTCAGCATCGAGCCCCTCACCACTCTGCAAAAAAGTCTGTTCATACCGCACCTCTTGCAAGAGAGCATCGACCTCTCTAACAAAATCTACTCTGAGTAGGACATCATCTGTTTCAGGTCGAGGTCGAAGCGGACCTTCGTGCTGATAACAGAAGTACCAGTATGTTATTTCTGTCTAAAAAGTAAACAAGATAACATAGCAATCTCATCCCAGTTATTTGCCTCTGATTTGTTCAGTCATTCTGGAGGTAGTTAAATCATGAATACGATGATGACATATGTCCACATACTTGGTTAAAGTTCTTAAATTTTCTCCTACTGCATCTGATAAAGAGTAAATCATCAATTCCCGTTAAAATCTATTTCAGTGTGAGGCAATATAACCTCACTGAAACAGAGACACAATATAGACATTCTTTCTGTAGTTACTCTGCTTTTAAGAGTCAAAATGGAACTTCCAAACAATCTTCTATAACCAAAAAGTAGAGATGCGCATTACATGCAAGCCTTGAACACAAAAGCAGCTCATCCGATGCTCCAGGAATCGTGGTTATACTAAATATATCAGGAAGCATGGACTAAGATATTTATAGCATGGAGTAAGATATTTTGATATAGTTTACCTTATTAAGGTCAAATCCTACAGGGACAAGAATGCTGAATGGGTCCTCCCGTGGGAAGGTATCAACCATGCGCTTCTTGCATTCCTTCAGCCACCCTTCATTATCAAATCCGTCATGCATATTCAAAAGATCGTTGAGCAGTCTCATTGCAGGAGATGCCTCCCGTTTCAAAATCTCAGTCCAGCATTTTAAGAAAAACTCAGATTTCGTTGCGAAATTTCTCATACACAAGAAAAAGTAAGATCTGACTCAAGCAAAGATAAGGTTCCTCATGAAAATGATTATGAATATATACAATTTTGGGGACATAATTTTCTCTTTTCGTCCTCCATCTCAAAGATTTGATCCTTCATCTAGATCTCCTTGCAAAGTGTTTATTTTCTTCAAATTATCTGTTCTGTACCAGATATTTGCCCTTGAACCTTACCAGATTTCCTCAAATTAAACCAGATGAAACCATACATGATGTCATAGAACACTGAAAAAAAAAATCAACAGTGGACATGAAACTGGAAATGTCATGTTTGGCTATGGAGAAATGGAAATGAATGACAAACAAAACAACACATGAGAGGATGCACAACAATGATGATGAATCCAGTACCAAGAAATCCAAAACCAAGGAATTCAGCTCTCAAGGTCTCACAATCCGAATTGTATAATATGTAAACGTCCTCAAGAATCTTAAAAGAACAACAGTAATTTTACCTCGATGATCTAGCAAGTATTGCTCAATCACATTAAGTGGTCTCTTATAGTGTCATACTGTTTTGTTCCTAAAAACTTCTAGGATTGAAATCTGATAATGTAATCAGATGAGTATCGCTACGATTACAAACATACCTCAACCCTTCTGTACAAGAGATCAAGACTTCTAACAGCATCCTTTTCATCCTACAGACAAAGAAAGACCATGAAAGCCAAAATTAATGAGATGGAAACTCCATATGAGAAGTTGATTAGTATAATAATTTCAATAACCCCAACCAATGCCCAATATATCCTATGGTAGAAAAATTCTGTGAGAGGATGAAGATGAACATCACTTAGGACATAAGGATAAGACGAACAGAAACTTACGTCACGTCTTGCAAGATCCAGCCGATTCCATATGACCATCAACACAAGTTCGGTGAGTTCTCCCCTTTCAGCAGCTTCCTCAATTTTCTGCATTGGGCAAAGAAACAGATAATTGTACATTGATCATAAACAAAACTGCAATTCAATAGTTTAAGCCAAACTATCATTACTAAAATCAAACCTCTTCAACTTCTTCAGCTGCTCGGATGAAGCTTGAAACTAGCTTCCTCGCCTTTCTAACATCCTCTTCAGGATAACCTTTCAAACGTGTGCCAATTTCACGATAATCCTCAACCTTTCCTTCCTCTTCTTCCTCTTCCTCCTGGCGCAGTCGATGCAACTCCTTGGTCTTTTCTTGTTGACGGGCTTGCCATTCCTGGTGAGGGAAATCGAATTGCAAAGTAAGGCTTTAAAAATTCTCATACTCAGTACAGAGATACCTGACTTTTCACTCTCAAAGCTCTAGTTCATAGTTTAAAATTTGACAATCACATCAATGACCTAATGGATGGGTTATCATAGTTCCTTACAGAGATATTCAAGTCAAGACAGAGACAGCAGTAAGACAAAAATAAGATGATATTTTTATTTCCTTGATCTTCTCATCCAGACTGATGAGTTCTATCAATAACATAATATAAACCTTCGGGCATTAACCTAGTGAATATGTTCAAATTATTTTTGGCCTGCAGCATTAAAGTAGTCAACAAATTGAAATACTTGTAGCCCGCAGCAAGGACATTTAGGTTGTCCAAACCAAGCACCGACAAATCACCAACCCATTTCAGCACATATCCGAGAAGCAAAAAATTTCACAGATTTTCCCCACAATCAGCGAGACTTATTACAGCAAATAGGAAAAACTGGAAAATGATTTAGAGGGTCACACTGAATTACATAAATGCTCGTACATCATCGTAGTACTCCTTCGGAAGCCCATCTACGAGGGGCTCATCCTTGCTCATGCTCCTCCTCAGAACTGGCCACATAAATCGACAACAAAGAAATGTAAAAGTGGGATCATTTAGAACAGCAGACCCCACAAATTTCAACTCCGGAGCTTTAAATTTCAGGACGACTCCTGGAATTTCCGAGAACTGACCTAGGCACGAAGTGGAACGTGAAGCGGGTTGCAGCAGGGTCCGCAAGGTAGAGGACGAAGGCGGAGATACAGGGAGGTGGAGTGCCCAGCCCAGCGGGTAGGCAGAGACCTCCATTTGCGCTCTCGGTATCTATGTCGGACCCTCTTTCCAAATCCAAGGGTAGAGACTCGTGTTCTCGAGGAACGTACGACGCGACTTGCTCTGGGGTTTCTTGAAGATCCTCTGAGGTCGAGTCTGGGTAATTCGGGTCGCGGTCTTTTTGGGCCGGCCCAAATCACCAAGTTCATGCTGCACCATCACTTCCCCACCCAACAAATGCTCCAAGTACAAATACTGCAGCTACAAAGATCTATTAAATCCTACGAAATCAACGGAGCCATTAACCTACTCAATGAATATCAGCCATCAAACGTGCCATTATTTATACTCAACCACAGTAGACGTGTCAAAAATTAGCACGGCCCGAGTATTGTACGAAGAAATCGTGCATGGACCAGAGTTTTCGGGGTCATGTTAGTATTGTCCAAAAGATCATGTCACCCAGAAAATAAGAAAATAATATTTATAATAAAAATAAAAAATTAATTAATCAGATAATTATATCTTAATATATATCGATATTTTCTTTAAATTTATACAAATTTTATATTAATCGATAATTATACTATATAAAAATTTATTTTAAAATGTAAAATTTTTTATATTTATCTTTTAAAAAATAATTATTCATTTGATTTGTGCTAGTTCGAATTGACTAATCTAAATTACGGGGCTCATAATTACCCGAATTTTATAGTCATATTTATTGATTTCTTTTATTTTTTTAAACTTTTTAATCCTAATCATACACTTAAGAATACAATGTCATGATTCCACTGTTAAGAATATACTTAATATTCACTTTGGTTAATTTTCTGTTATGATATTGAGAATAATTTTCTCTATGTTATTCCATAATTGACTCATAATTGGTTCAATTTACTTACTCATTTTAGATATAATGTTCTAATCATATTAAAATTTTGGACCAGACACCCTATGAAAGGAAATTGTGCGGTTTTTCATTTTCCCAAATGGTTTTTTTTTCTATTCTCAAAAATACCAACACGAGAAAAGTCGAAGTACAACCATTTACATCTCATGCCGTCTAATCCGACCATCAATGCCCCTTACCTTCATGTCCCAATATGGGCTAATTTATTTGTCATTAAACACCAAATAGGTCCAAGATTCACATTCATGTCAATATTGGTGCATTCTACTTTGGTTCGATGATACGCTAAGTGACTACATCCAGGAATGGTGAAAATATTAGAATATTCCACGTGGCATTCACACGTAGAAAATTATAAGACTCATTTTCGTCTTTTTCTCTTTCCTCCCATATAATACTGAAAGAGAGAGAGGGTGTTCTTGTAATTTTGTACGTTTCATGTGATATTAAATATTATTATATTTTATTTTCAAAAACGTTTTTAAATAACTTAAAATACTTATAGAATGTAATAATTTTACATTATAACTCATTTTTTTAATGTAAAATATAAGCTTTGCACGTAATTCAATATTTGAACCAAACAACCACGTCGCTGAGATCGAAATCGGGGTGACGCTTCAGCTTCGGGTCAGGTCGAGCCCGGTTCGTGTCATGGTTATACCCCATGTCGTGTGGGCGGTTAGTAGTTGAAGGGGGAGGGGCGGTTCAATCTCCGCCGGTCTGATTTCCAGAAGGATCCAAAGGGCGTAGGCGGAGACTCGTTCCTCGTCTCGAAGGAGACTCCAACCTGGATGCCCCCGAATGTCCGGTGGCAGCCGCAGAGGCCTCTTCTTCAAATAAAGATTTCAAAGATCAAAACAATTGGATCAAACAAACACTCCCCACAATCTGCAAATAATCCTTCTGTTTGTTTCTTGGGTCAACACTCCCCACAATCTGCAAATAATCCTTCTGTTTGTTTCTTGGGGGCGACCCAAGAAACAAACAGAGACTTTTTTGGAAATCGTATATTGCTGAGATTTCAAGATGCGTGAGTTTGTGGTGTGAGGGAGACTTATATAAGATCGGGAGAATATTTGGCATCAGAAACTTCAATTTCTGGTCTCGGTCGGCAATGGCCGAGCTGTGCCTGATGGCCTCCCATGGGTATCCCCCGGGTCTTGTTTTCGGTCAAGAACATGGCGTCAGCAGGGTCTTGAAGGCGAGTCCCCGAGCTCTTCCTGTCTTCTTTTGGGTTCTCATCAATCGGGTTGTCTTAGTTTCTGAGAATTCCGTTTTGGCTCTCTTGATCTTCTGCTGGCAATTGGGACTGCATTAGAAGTGGACGTTGACTTTCTATTTGTTCGTTGAACTACTCATTTCTTTCGTGCTTTGTTGAGTTTAATGATATAGGTTTATCTCTAGTATGTTAATTGAATTAGGTTTTATAGGTATTCTCAGGATAGAGTGGTAATTGGAACTCCCAAGAACCAAATGAAGTTATGGAAGTTCAACCTTATTGATTTCTTTTGTATGAATCCTGTGGTGTCTCTATGTTAATTCAATATAAACTATTTCTGTTACCATTAAGTTTGACAAACTATGTGATGGACCGCTTGTCCTATGATAAGTATGGGGCTGCTTTTGAGTTGAAATGTAGTTAAGGGAATCCCCAATCTTGTTAAATTTGTTTATTTATCTATAGAGGGTTTGAAAGAGCGAGGCCATAACAATTGCAGAATTTGAGCTTCAGTTTTGAGCGAACCTGTGAACATTGAAAATGTAGGCTTATGATAGCTCCTACTCTCATAGACAATAAAGAGCTGGTTGGTTTCCGACCATGCTCTTGCTATTGAGTTCAAATCTGATCCGATAGCTTCATCTCCAATTCTTTTGCAGATATAATTAAATTCACTCGTTTCTACCATGCACAGAAATCGACAACCTTATTTAGATTTCTTCTGCAAGTTCATTTAGATTTCTTCAGCTCCTTTGTTCTTCTGGTTCCTTCTTTACCTAGTTACTTCTTCTTTTTTATAATTAATTTCAGCAACGGGATGCTGTTTTACGGTTTTGACTCATGTACCTTTGCCTAATCTGGTCACTACAATATGTGGCTTTGATTATTGATGGTTATGGATGGGGTGCCAACTTGATCATATCATTCAAACTGCTCTAGAAGGTCATAAATAATCACCTGTTCCTGTTACTGATGAGACCATGATCATGTTTGGCTCTTGAATCATACAGGACTGTCAATCCTTTCTGGCAAATTCTGGTTGGAGACAAGAACTTGCAGGGGCAGGGCACCTAAATCTCAGCCCAATCCAGAGTCGATTGATGGAGCAATTGGAACCCATAAGCAGATTGCTGGAATCGAATTGGCATGCCGAGATCGACTCTGCATTGAGAAGTCCAGTGATTATCGATATGCAAGGTCAGGATAAATCAAACTTTCTATTATATTGAAAATTTTCCTGCCTGCCCAAGTTTGTTTTCTTGATTCCATGTGAAAAAAAAAAATCAAATCTACCATGCTTCCCTGCACGAGTCAGTTAAAAATGATTATGCCTTGATCCCGGCAAGTGCACAGACAGCAGTAAATGAATCTGTTTACAAATTATAAAAGAAAAAGGAAAGAGAAGAATCTTTTGAATTTAGGTGGTGTTCGGTAATAACTTAATTTAAGTGCTTGAAAGATAGTCAATAGAGGCAGAGAAATTTAGTCCGAAGATGATTTTCTTTTGATTGTAGATAGTCGTCCGACTTTGGAGCTTTTCACTTTTCCAACATCTGAGAAACCCGTGAGGCATGAGGCAGTGCTGCATTTCGATGCATCTGGATCAAATTATCCAGAGAAAGCTCTAGAAGGCGTGCCCCTGCTACCAAGCTTGGTGGATCTTCGAGCAATCACAAATGAGCTTTTGTCTGAGAAAGTCACATCGTCTCTTATATATCCCTATGGCAATTTATACTCCCGACAGCCTCTTGTGGACTTCATAGGAGACTTGGCTCGGGATTCCAGAATTACCATTCGCCCTGATGGTCGGGTGGAGTTTACTGGAAGCATGACTGAGATGAATGACCTGCTCTCAACTGTCGTGGAGTTCTACCTATCGAGGAACTCTGCCATCTGGAGAATGCAGTCATTGCTTGTACCGCACTTCAGTAGGTATGAAAATTGTTCTGCCATGAAATTATGTCTGCCTGCCTGTTGAACTGAAATCCGGCACTTCCATAGAATTAATCAAATTGATGCTTGTCTGCTTTAAATATCTCTATTCATCTGAGACTCTTCTCAAAGGAATCGAACAGGTTGAATACTGAGGAGGCTCAGGTTGACAACAGTCTGAGGTCCTCTTTGAAGCTCGAAGCCACGACAGTTCCTCTAAAGAGGTATCGCACAACGGGTCTATTTGCTTTCTTGCAATATCATTTCATTAACTTGTCATGTGAATATGCTTTGAACGTTGAGATAATGACGGTCTACTGGAATCCTGAAGACGTCAAATGATTTGATTACTGAGGCAAAAATAGAGCATGTCTCGCATGCTATTAGAAATGTCTAAACGATTTGACTGAAACTAGAATGAATGCAGAGCAGCCATCATATACGCACATACCTGTGTAGTGCTTATATATTTGAACTCTCCTCACGGGGATCATTCTTGTCAGCCCCGAGAAGGCCAAAACAAGGCCATCGCCCTTGAAAAGGAAAGGGAGAAAGATCAGGAAAGAGCGAGAAGTGTTCAGGAGAAACTCGTTCCATGCTTGTGAGAGCCTGCTGTCCCTCCTACTCATGGACAAGAAGCGGGAAGGCAAATCAACCATCCTCTCACTCAAGAAAGTGGGGCCCGAGCTTCCTGAGCTCCTGGACTGGTTCTCTGCAGGCATTGCCGGTATGGGGATTGCAGTCCTCTTCTCTGTGCTCTGTAAGGTGGCCTGTGCAGGGGTACCTTTCTGCGCATCGAAGCTAATGAGCACTGGGTTAGGTTTCGGGCTCGTCTGGCTCTCCTGGGCCGTTAACAGGCTGAGCTCCACACTCATGTTTGCGAGCCGGAACACGGGAAAGCTCGGGGGATTGAAGGAGGAGGAGATGATGGAGAGGGTCGACAGGAGTTTGAAGGAGATCTACTTCAGGGCTGCAACCATAATGGCCGTGGCTGTCCTGAGGCTTGTACAGACATAAAGGAGAGCTTTAAACACTGTGATCGAGGCAAATGCTCGGTTCGGTTTGTCGCATCAGGTGTTTCATTGGTGATTACACTGTTGTTGAAAAATTACAATTTTTACGATTCATACTTAAGACTCCAAGGTTAATATTGCGCTCCTTCTTTTAACAGGTGATAACATGAACGGTTTTAAATGAAATGTTAGAGGTTTTCATTGGGTTATACTTTTCAGCATGCTTTAACGGCATAGGTTTCTCTGTAGGGGCATATTTTTTCTTATCTGCGCATCAGGTTTCAAATGAAATTCTACACAACATTGTTCAATGCTTGAATCATAATAAGAAGTCAAAAATCTCAAGCAATACCATGGTGGGGATGATATAGTTGCCTGGCAGGATGGCAAGATTAGACAGGAAAGGCCTGAAGCATCGATTTGGTTCAAGAGAAGAATATCCAATTATTTTGGCAAAACCTACAGAACACCACAGAACAACACCATAACTTCCTACGCATCGACTCTATCTCGAGGTTTTACAACCTCGCATATCCTGCCGAATCAGAAAGTAAATGCTATGTTCACTCGAGAATAAGAGAATAGTTCCTGACCATGCAAACAAAGTGAAACCCAGATATAAGCTCAGCTCAAAACCTTTGAGACCACACCAGCACCAACTGTCCTTCCACCTTCCCTCAGTGCAAATCTTTGTCCTGTAAGATCAGTTCCAATTATTCGATCAGTCATACTTTATCCTCATCGCTTGCTACAAATTATAACGTGAGGTTCGCATCTGGCTTTGATTGACATGATTGAGGTCTTAAGGTTGTGATTGTATTATAATTTCCCATGGCTTGATGCTGTAAAAGTAAATGCAAAGTCGTCCAGATAAAGAAAATCGACATGCAAAGAAATTCCAGCCTAAGATATCCATAAAACATACCAGGTTCCATAGGAACAGGTTGAATGAGCTCGAATACAGCAGTCACATTATCACCAGGCATGACCATCTTCACGTCCTCAGGCAACTCTACTTTCCCAGTAATATCAGCGGTTCTCATATAGAACTGAGGCATGTAATTTGAAAAGAAGGCGGTGTGCCTTCCACCTTCATCTTTGGTAAGAACATATATCTCTGCCTCAAATCTCTTGTACATCTTAACTGAGCCAGGCTTGGCAATAACCTATGCAAAGAAATGAACAAGACCATTATCAAGAAGAAAAATAACAAACATATTAACTGTCCATCTTAAAGCCCTTCCAAGTTCACTCACCTGACCACGTTGCACATCATCCCTTTTCAAACCACGCAGAAGAAGGCCAACATTATCACCAGCCTAAGATTACAGAAATTCTGTCAGTCCTGAGACATCTACTATGCATGGCTCCATTTTCTGAAGTTCCCAGAAGAGTGACTTACCTGTCCTTGATCCAGAATCTTCTTGAACATCTCAACACCAGTAACTGTGGTTTTAAGAGGAGCACCCTGCAGTAAATGGCTCAACATCACAACTTGCCCAGGTAATAATTGCCAGAAAATTAAACTTCTATCAAACTTATCTGCAATACTCGTATTTTTTGGGTGATAGATGCCAAACTGACTTCATGATTGAATAAATATTATTAATATATGATGAATTATATTGGCATCATTTAGATCGGGTTCTACATATGTGCCAAGGCAGGTGTTCAATTCCAGAAGATCAAATGGGAAATATGTAAAGTTGCAATGGCACAAAAAATTGCATGCTCTGACCTGTGTTAATCCCAAGACTTCAACTTCTTCACCAACTTTAATGGTTCCTTGTTCAACACGGCCTGTGGCCACAGTTCCACGTCCCTGAGAAAGATGCCAACATACATCTTATATTACAACCACTTATGAAGGAAACAGAAGACAATCAAATTACTTGGCATGCCCAAGCTCAGGTATGTGTCTAAACAAGTTTTTCCCATGTCCTGACAACTTCTGCTTTCAGATTTCTCAAGGAAGAGTGCCTCTTCTTGAAAATGAAAGAAAAAGTGCATGTTTTGAATCGTTGTTAAGTCATAAAATAGATTCATCAGCATATTAAAGTTGCTGAAAGCAATGCAAACTATGCCTTTCTTTTGTAATTTTATAGGTTCACACAATAATAACAAAAATGTCCCCACATAAAAAATTTAGGAGTAGCAAATGAGCTTACTTGAATAGAGAAAACGTCTTCAATTGGCATCAAAAATGGTTTGTCAAGCTGACGCACAGGATCAGGGATGTATTCATCTACAGCATCCATTAACTTTAGGATTGCTTTCTTACCGATCTCTTCATTGGTACCCTGAAGTGCACACAAAGCTGATCCCTGAATAATAGGAATTTCATCCCCAGGGAACTTGTAGAAATTAAGAAGCTCTGCCACATTAACAAGTCAAGGCAAGCATTATATATCAAGGTTGCCAATAAACCAAAAGAGCAGTCCCACATAGGGGATAATTAGAAGGGACACTCACCACGAAGCTCCATTTCTACAAGTTCCAGCAATTCTGGATCGTCAACAGCATCAACTTTATTAAGGAAACAAACAAGTGACGGCACACCAACCTGCAAATTGCAATCAAATCAGCTAAAAACCATTCTCTGCATTTAATATATTTCTATACTAATCTCATTTTGGTGCACAAACCTGGCGTGCTAATAAAATGTGTTCCTTAGTCTGTGGCATGGGTCCATCTGGCGCAGATACAACTAAGATACCACCATCCATTTGTGCAGCTCCTGTAATCATGTTCTGCAAGTCAATTATATACACTAAGTATGAGGTTGCACAGAAACTTAGAGAGGGGGGAGGAGGTGGGGAGACAAGAATGACTCGTCAAAACTTGCATGACTCATCAATTTTCAGAATGAGCAGCAATAATTTTCAAAATATTGCCTAGAAACTACAGCTGATAGATACCAGAATGAGCAGCAATAATTTTCAAAGTACCAAAACTTGCATGACTCATCAATTTTAGGCACTGAACAAATTACAAAAGATTTTTTTTTCTTAAGGTTGCTCTTTTAGGGACATACTATATCACATTTCCTCTCAGAAAGTAAGATATCACAATTGAGGCATGGTATATATTTGAGGTTCTACAGGAAGACCACATGTCCTCCCCCAAGCACTGGAAAACAGGACTTCCAAAGTGCATCCCTAATTCTCCATGAACCCCTAAGAGTCTTGATTACTATTCAATCAAATTAACTCAGATTAATGCAAACAGTTTGGCCAGCTTACTTTAACATAATCAGCATGTCCAGGACAGTCTACATGCGCATAATGACGTTTTGCTGTCTCATACTCCACATGTGCCTGCCACAGGAATTCAAATCAGTGTACACTGTTCAAAACATAACCTGGCAATAAAAGCTTAGAATAACTGCATTCTATATAAATTATGACAATTCATACTGTTGCAATAGTGATCCCTCTCTTTTTCTCCTCAGGCGCCTTATCGATTTCATCAAATGCGACAGCCTTTGCCTTCCCTTCTTCTGCAAGGACCTATTTATAGTATATAAATTTTAGTCATCATATGTCCATTCTCAGGAAAAACAAGCCATCATTATATTGTCAATCATTACATATCAAAAACCAGTAGCCATGAAATTTCCCAAAGTTTAAGGAGGTATGAGCAATCAAATGCATAAACAATCTACCCTTGTTATTGCTGCCGTAAGTGTAGTCTTCCCATGATCAACATGTCCAATAGTTCCAACGTTTACGTGAGGTTTGCTGCACATAAAGAAAGGAATTGAAGCTCATGTCCGCTAAAACACCTTATTATCATTCTAAAAGAGATTCAACCGACATTACAAACAAGATAGGATGAGCGATAATGCACAAATCAATAATATATGCCAGGATAAAAATGGAAAATATGGTAAAATTAAAAGGGTATAGCTGAGATGAAAAAATTATGGCGAACAAATAAACATGTGATACTGAATATTCTCAGATCGAGTACTCACTTAAAAAACAAAGACCAGTTCAGAAGTCAGGAGTATGCTTGATAGATAAAACATCATAATCAACACAGAATGATTTTTATTGCCCAAAGCCATGATCCGTGTGGAACCATGGGGAAAGATCACAAAGTGAATACCACAAAATGATGGATTTCATGGTCTCCACGTTAAGGAAAATGTGCTAAGACCTCAGTCTACAGCTACAACCCCAGGAGAGCAGCTTTACTCCATAGCTTAATATGCTCAGCTACATAATTGCTAATCCCAAAACCTCCTTCCTCGTTCAACAAAAGTTCGACAGGCTAATTTCTTCAGTGAATCACGAAGATGAAGAAATGCACCTCCAAATGGCGAAGAAAATGCGGCCAAAGCATGAGCCAGAGCTCAATCGAAGAGTGGAATCAATGAATAGACAAGCCCTTACTAATCACTACAAGTCATAGGAGCACAGAACTAACGTTCGAGTGAAGGTGGCCATGGATCTCCACAACGGCAAGCTTTTCCACTCATTCGAAGAGATCGATTCCGTGACTGAGGAGTGGCCAGAGGCGGTTCCGCTGCAGCACGAGAGGTAGATTTGGGAAGAGAACGGAATCAGCCGCCTCGAGCTAGGGTTTCTGAGAGCAATCGACGCCATTGCTCAGGCAGAGAGAGCTGGCCTGGCACTGAAGCGGCTGAGTGGAATTGGATACGAACTGAATTGGCCGCCGGGGTTTTAGTAGAGGTTTTTATGCTTCTGCCACATCATGGTTCGGAGGGTTTAATCCTGCTTCGCAGGCGCGGGGCGGGTTGGTTTCGGGTTTGGGCCTGTGCATGGGGCCCGACCCATGACTTGTGTTGGGCCTGCTCCCGTCAACAGAACAGTAACTCAAAGTCACAATGGGATTGGATTAGGCCCAATAAGGGATTACACGGCTTTGATCTCATCTTGGTAGTGAAAAGAGACAGTGCACTGATTAGTTCGGACCCATTGGGTCTCCAGGTATCATGTGACAGTCATAGGATTGCATAAAGGCGCTTCGCGCGATGTAAATCATTTGCATTACAAGGAAAATGTTTGTATCTTGCGCTCTCTTTTACGTTGTTTGAGTGTTCAGTTGTGGTCGTTCTTATTTGACCATACCATAAAGTTTTCCCCGATCCACTTAGTTTCCATGTAAACGGATTACAAGAAGGGAAGGGTTGAATTTTTTAATATATAAAATAATTATTATTTTAAAATAAATTTTTTATAAGATATAATTCACCCATTAATCTATATATTATATTAATTTACATAAAAATATTAAAATAATTATTTATATATAATTAATTATTTTAAAATTTTTTCCATACTTTCATTCCAACATCACCCAAAAATCCCAGCATACAAAGGGTTTTTTTTTCTGTGCTGTGCTTTTGACAGGCCCACTTTCAATGGATGAGAAAATTAATCATTTTTAAAAAAAATTTCTCATACCTTTTCTTTTCATTATAAATATATATATTTTTTACTTTTCTGGCATGATTTATTTTTGTGCATACTTCTCAACCATCCGTGGCAGTTTTTTACGGGCCTACAGCATATCATTACTTGATGGAAAAAATAAATTATGTTAGTGATTTTATGAATAAACAAACAAAAAAACATATATATATTGTTTATTATTAAAAATTATGATAATGAACTGAAAAATTAGTAAATATCATATGTCATAGTCAATTTACTATCTTACAAAATCATTTTAGTTATATTTAGCAAATTCTATAAGGAATTTTTTTAAAAATGCAACCTCATTTTTCGATACATAATAAAAAAAAATCAAACTATATAATCTAATAATATCCAAACAATTGCAGATGTAATTTTTTATTAGTACATTAAAAATGCTATAAATTACATTCATGGAAATGCAAACGAGTCAAATACCATCACCTGTTGGTTTTAATTTAACTTTTGGACCACTTAATTTCTCATAAGCATGTTGATTAACGTGATATTAGAATTAAGTCATTAATTACATAGGCTCACACCGCGCTTAAAACCTCAGTATGAAGGAGAAAACCTAGTACTTTCCATGCACATGTGGAAATCAACATCTACTTCCAAATGGGCCGATATTATCTAACGGGGAAAAGAACAGTTTGCCTGTACTCTTTGGATGATCGACTAATTTCATAAACGGAGTGAAACTAGTCCGGCCCTACTGTCAGGTGAGTGGTGTTCGGTCGGTCAACATCTCGTATGATATGATAATATTAGTGAATAGGAGATAAATCTGAACACGACAACAACAGAGTATCACCTTTGAGACTTACAAAGTGAGATGCGCATGTGTTTCAGTTGTCAAAAGAGATGAGGAATCGAGGCAGGGAGAATCTGATACCCTTAAAGCCACAGCTCACTTTGCCGTTCCTGCTGAAGCGTTGTCACCACAATTGTGTCTCTCCCAGCTATAAAGATGTCCGCATTACTCCCAATTTCTTCCTTCCCAGCTCCCACAGAACTCTTCTGCCATCACCACCTTTTCTCGAGATTCTTTCCCTTTACATATATCTATATATATATATGTATACATATACACAAACACATACACACATGCTAAAGTCTATGATGGAAAACTCTATTACGATCAATAAATCGTTAAACTTTTTATGAGTGAATCGATCGATTGTAATATTGAATTCTATACGGTATAAAAAATTGATGAGTTATAAAGGGGATTAATGACTCCCCTAAAACCATCAAAATTAATCGAGATACATTGGGAATAGATAGTAAAGTACGAATCCTTGTTCGACCACATTAATTGCGATTAGTAGAAGAGAAAATTCTAGTCATTTGTCATTCCTCGTGAATTTCATGCCAGTGGGAACTAATTTGGTCGTTTCACACTCCAGAAGAATCAGACCCCTAGTTTACAAAAATATGCATTGTCCTTCGAACCCTCACATCCACAGCACGACTCTCTACGTACTCCCCCACTGACCCCCGCAACCCCGACACGACGCCACCAAACGTTTCTCCTGGAGAGATGGAAAAGAAGAGTGGTGGCCGGGCGAGCTCCCCCTGTGAGAGGCTCCTGAACGCAATAAGAACAAGTGCTGTTCCTGTCTTTAGGGCGATCGGTCGCCGGGTTCCACCGGGCGGCCGTGGAGGCGCCCCACTGTCTCCTCCTCCGCCTCAGGGAATGCTCGGGAGTATCATGATTACATCGGTCGAGAATGGGAAAGAGAAGGATGTCACCATTCAGAATAACATCGATGATCAGGTGCCCATAATCAAGTCGGCCAAGATAGCACTGGCCATTGAACCAGTGCCGATGCCCAGTCAAGTTTCTGGAATGGAAAAAACCAGACCGAAAGGTACCATAGAGAGTTTATGTTCAGACAGTATATATGATTCTTGTCTCTGCTGCAATTGATCAACATGGTATTGAAGTGAATGCAAGTGCACTTACTAGGGGGTAGAGAAGTGTGTCAAGTTAGACTCGTGTTGCCTTCATTTGCGTGGTTCAGTGTAGCTTCCCACAAGAAGCGGTGGAAGGCTCCTGAATCCATGAGTTGGTTGATCTTCATATAGTCAAATAGTGAAGCTAAATTTCCTCAGTGACTCAGTATTTATTTCGATGCAGTATATTTGAAAGTAGATTATATATGCCCATTTGACACATCTGCAGCGTGTTTGGGATCCTAATAACAGGGCAACTAGGCATAGAGGTCGCCGGAGTTGCGAAGAGGACTGAAGTTGAACTGTCTGAAGCAGCTTCGGTGAATGGTGGGAAGAAATCCAAACCGCAGGTCCAGATTCGGGAGGGTACCAATTATAAGGGAAGTTCAGGACACCATATTGAGAAGCGATTCTCAGACTACATCGAGCAAGTGAGGTTTAAGCTTCGAACTGTCTCGAATGTTGGCGGCGAGGAGGCCAAATCAGGAAAGGTGAAAGGGGAATCGGCCAGAAAAACCGATGAGCATTTTACGAATTACATTACTAAGGCTAGGCTTAAGCTAAGAACTGCTTCAAATATTGGAGGTGGGCAGGCTACTCCCTCCAAGTAATGAACTTTATGAAGCTCTTGGACGGTGATATCAGATCGACAGCAACAGAAAGATTTGAACAATAATGGGGTTTGCTTAATTCACAAGCCTGCCGGCTCGAAATCGGTTTGCTCTGCTCAGTTACTTAAAAGTTTATCATATTTTCTGTTTGTTTTATGATCTTTTAAGGTTGTAATCCTTCCCTTAGATGTGTTCTATCAAATGGGCATGCCATTTTATATCTTATGACTTCCCCAATTTTCACTAACTTCATCCAATTTTTATTTTCCTAGTCTGTCATATATCCAAAAGTTTAATGAACTGCGATAATCTCATCAGTTTTCTGTAGAGCTTGCAAGACTATGACTCGGGTGCTTGATCCTATGCTAGAAAAGAATATAGCTAGTAAACGGTTAGCCCGACCTCACACACAATATTCAGCACCTCACTCAGAAATTCTTACGCCTTGTCCTCGATTTTTATTGTATCTTGCCCTGCTGTGCAAATGAAAAAGGGGCCTGCAATTTCTTTAACTTCTGTGGATTTGCGAATTCGTGCTGTGGAAGAGTCGATCCATCCATCCATCCATCCACCTGACTATTGTTGACAATAGCCTAATAATTAAGCATCATCTACGAGATGGGATCGGGAATTGCAGAGAAGTGGAGTTTACGATGAATGCACCGAAAGTTACATGGACTCTTAAAGCTACTGTTGATTTTGCAGTGAGTTTCATGGTTTCTGGATTAAAACATTCGTGAAAGCATCCCAAGGTTCCTAAGCAAACAAGTCTTCACGTTGTCTGTTGTTCCCCGTGTGTGCTGGCTCTCTTTTCCTCAGTGATTTCCATCTTTATGTTCTTGTTTGGGCCTAGCGGAGCAGAGGGCAAGAAAATTTCCTCTGGGCACCATTGATCTTGAAGACGTCGATGATCAAATTCAGATCCTTCTCATGTAGCCATAACAACCATGACATGATAGAAAGTAGAGAGCATCGCTTTCTACTGTCTTAAGCAAGAAGCTCGGGTGGAATTTCCTCCGGGCCGGGTTAACACCATTCTCATTACCTTATTTGTTACTCTGCAACTATCGAATATATCATTAATGAGATGATTGAACAATTGGTAGACATCAATGTAAGCATTAGGTTCGTAGCACATGCAGGCTTGGCAAGTTAACACAAACAGTTAGTAGGTAGCATGTTTATTTCCAAAAATATTAAGAACGAACCTCAGATAGATACTTATCTGAGTGAAAGTGGATGTTAGTTTTTTTTTTATGATCACACCATATTCATAACTTAACAAATACTGATAATCTCACATTCAAATTACTTAGCTAATCAGGATGAAATGTTCTTCTAATTAGAACCATGTTGGTGGTACGCCATTTTTTCCCCTTTACGAATGAAATATGAGGAAGTATAGAACAACGGGATGTGAGTACTTTAATTAAGGATTTTTTTTGTGTGTTTCGGGATCAAAATCGTTGTTGTTACACCAAAATTTCTTCCTTTGTGGCGGATGTTGTTAATTTGCTATGTAACACGAATCTCTTATTCCATGGAAACTCCCGAGTAAACTTGCTCAACCTTGCAATGTTGACCAAACAAAATATTCTCTCAGTCTTCTTCTCCTTTCTCTTCTCTCTTCTCCAAGAGCCATTCTAAAAATGGCTGCAAACCCTCTGTACACTTCTTCCCTAAAAAATACCTCGTTCCTAAAATTTTCCTTTAAAAAAGGGACAGGATGGCCTGCGGGAGAAGAAGAAGACTCCCTTGTCTCCTACTCCTCGGCCTCCCGTCTTCCCTCCTTCAACCTCGATGTTGCCACCCCTTAAGTGTAGCCGGCACTGTCAACGTCCACCATAGTCTAATCCAAATGCCAACCTCCCCAAATGTCCTTGTTTTCCGGGAAGCGTCAGCTTTTAGGAATGGAGAGAATTGTGGGTCGACTGAGACATCCCATATCCATGTCTCAATGACCGTGGATGCAAACTACCTTCAAGGAACAATGGCGGGTGATCATATCGATCCTACAGCACTCTATGTGCCTTGACAACTTTGAGATCCACTTCCCGTGTGCGCACTTCAAGCACGATGTCTTCTCCAACATCAATTCCTCGTTCCCCTACCTCCATTACAAGGTCTATCGGTTTGACTCGAAATGAGTCTGGGGAAAGATCTCGAAGTTGATCTGACAAGCTCTAGACCAACCCCTCAACTAGGCAAGAATCTACTTGGCTGAAATGCAGCCGGTTCATGTGAATCTGGTCATCAACCTTGACTCTGACCTTGTGGTAGTGGACGACATCACGGAGCTCTGGGAGTTTGATCTGGAGGGCAAGGTCTTGGTAGCGCCTGAGTATTGTCATGCTAGCTAGCTTCACCAAGTACTTTTACCCGCCTGTTTTGGTCCGATCTAAATTTATCTCAAACCTCTGAGGGTAGGAACCCTTGCTACTTCAACACTGGGGTGATGATACTGGACATCGACCAGTGTAGATAGGGAGGGTACACACACAAAGTAGAGTAGTGGATGACAATACAGAAGCAAAAAAGGATACATGATTTAGGCTCATTACTGCCCTTCCTGCTTGTCCTAGCAGGAAATAAATATTAAGGCAATCAGCCATCAATGGAAACACGGTCTTGGTGGTGGTAACCTTGAGGGGAAATGCAGGATCCAGGCCGAATCAGCCTCCTCTACTGGAGTGGGAATGACAAGCCTTGGCTGAGACTCTGACTCTAGGAAACCTTGTACTGTCGACCATCTGTGGACACCATTCGACTGGCATCGCTCGTCTACCCGTTGTCTAGACGAATGACATGCAAACTCTGGGTCTCTGGACAAGTTGGGGAAGATCAAGTCCAAGGTGAACGTGGCTTGATTATGGACATGGAAGAATTAGAATGCTATCATTTCTCATCTAATCTAATCTTTATTTGGGCACACAATGCACTGGATCAGAAAACTTGCTTACAATTATATATAAAGGAAAATTCCTTTTTTATGTCATACAGTAGAATTGTCATTTTCTTGCTGTCCTTTTAATAGTGCTTTTTTTTTTAAGGTTCTCTAGAACATCATTTGCAATCACTTGACAAGATATCTGATTGGCGTCACCTGATGCTTAGAATTCCAATAGCAACTAATTAATTCATGTTCAAGCCAATTACATAAAGATTTTTTTTTTGAAGTTAGATGTTACACATACATTTTGAAAAATAAATGCCATGAATCTTAGTAGTAAAAAGTTCATTGGTTTTAATTGCTCTAGCACATGTTTGTGCCCATCTCCTTTTCAATCTTCAACTTCTAAAAGGAAGGTTAGATTGATAGCAGCATCATAAGGTCCATTTCATGCATGGTCAAACATGCGATATGATTGATGATCCCAATGACACCCAGGTTTTCCAACTTTCAGGTTTTTGATGTTTTCCTATGTTCGAAGAAATTTCTTCCTAGTTATTTTCCAATTACTTCCCTAATCATTATGTCAAAATGCATCGTCATCCGCCAATTTTCGAGCTTGAAAATGCCAAAGTAAATGTTGATCTTGATAGAATGATAAGTCTAAAATATCGAAGAAATTGCATGAATATGTAATCCACTGTACTTCAACTAACAATCATATTTTTAAGCAAATACTGAAAAAAAGCATGAAATTCTCCTTCTCTTTCTTTGCGTATAATTGCCAAAGTATAGCAATTTAGACATTTCTTGTGGCATTATTTTCAATGTTAAATAAGCTACGAACCTACACATAAAATGTACTAGGTTTGTATGACTCAAGAAATTGAATGATAGGTGGTAATACTCGATACTATTATATTTCCATGCTTTTTGAGATTTTTTCTTTGTTTTCTTGGTGTAGATTGTAATTTGATAAAAGTAAACATCCCAAGATTTTGAAACAGACAGGACATGGTACACTGTCTTGAACGCTTATAGTGGTCAGTTATCATCACAAAATTGATTTAGAAGAGTCCCTTTAGAAGCCAATGCCATGTCTTGAAGCAGGCTCAATCCATACAATCGAGGATGGCTGTTCTAGAAGCATCTTCTCCTGGATACAAGAATCTTCTAGACCAGGATCCGTGGCAAGAAGAATCAAGTGTAACGAAAAAGGATTTTCTTAGGAATTAAGTACTACTAGATGCCTCGGGAGTAGATTTTGACCATGCCTTTAGGGAATGGCGAGTTCCAAAATGGGAACCGCATCCATAGCCTTATAGCCATCTAGAACTTCATATTTTGCAAATGTACATTGGCTAGGACGACCTAAAAAGCACTAAATGCAGAACCAACCAAGAATAAAAGAATGTCACTACAACTCGTCTATCTAAGGAAAGGCACATTGCAGTACACCCTATCAAACTACTAAGTTTAGTCCTAGTCCATATCTTCTATAATGGAGTAAGCTACACTAGTTGATCATTTTGGGTTTAGCTGACCAACCATCATAATCGATATTCATGCAAAGACACAAGAATACCTTGTTGAAGAAATTAATCATGCAACTATGACTTCTGGGCGAGTTTTGGCATTATTGGTTCCTACTTAAGTAAATGACGTATAATGCCTTGGAGGGCTCTTGAGTTGGCTCTATATTCTTTATGGCTTTCTCTTATATAGATTCGACAATCAGAAGGCCGAACTGAATCTATCATCTCTTTCTCCCCTTGGATTGCTTGCTCAACTTGCTTTCTACCAATGAAACAGTATTTAGATACAGTGTACTAACAATTGAGTTGAATATGCAGATAAGAGCCTTCCCCTCAGAAGTCCTTGTACTTAATACTGATTCATTTTTGGCATTGAATTGGAACATGTCTCATGATACTTTTAGTGAGTTTCACACTTCTGCAGTATATGAAGTCTGTCCACTGAAAGTTGAGCTTGTTCAGGAGCCATGCTGTTGTGGTTCATTCAATAAAATGTTAGAAAACGCAAGCTAACCTGCGAGAACATAGGAACTTTTGAATAAAACTTATTCTAGAGAGGGAAATGTTAGTCAAAAGATGAACAAGAACATGTGACTGAACAGGAATTAACAAAACTGGTAGATGAGGGCTCGAAAATAATCCATGTAGATGCAACATTCCAGTAAGTTAGATAAGGTCTGCCTTGCGGGAGCTGTAAAGGTTAAATTTGGCTCGGCCTCGTCTTGGTATCAAAAGGATTGTGCTCGCTTACCACTGCATGCAGAAGCCACTTGCTGTCTCATTGGCTGCATCAAATAGCTGGAAAAGGGTTTTGGTGCTCTCTCATTGTTTGAATCTTATTCATGCTTTAACTATAAATGTTGCTGTTCCCTGGGAAATTGATAGTATTGTGAGTAACATTAAGGACATGCCATGCCATTTTGATTAGGTAAAAGTGTGGACGGATCAATAGGAATAGAAACAATAATGCTCATTCTCTTGGACGGATTGCTATGAATTCTCAGGATTTTGGTTTATGCTTTCTGGAAAATTTTGTGAGGGTTCCTCCTCAGTTGGCACTTAGAATTGTAGTATATTTAATCATCAAAAAAATATTTAATAAAATGTTGCTCATTGCAAGAAGAAATTTAAACAGTGTGAGGAAAGGAGAATATGCATTATCGAGAAAAGATAAAAATGGTCAGTAATGAGATAAAATCACGAGTTTTATCAAACTGAGAAATCCAAAGAACTGATAGAGTAACTAACAAGAAAAGCCATTAATTCGCCAAGCATAAAGTGAAAAATATCAAAATTAATATTAATAGGTATTAGAAACACAATATATATTGAGTTGGTGATATACATAACCCAAATCAAGCTTAATTAATGTTGATTTTTCTCTATCTCGGTTTACTGTTTACTGTATGTGTATTATAATCTCACGTTGTAGTGTATTTTTCAGCACATATTACAACGTCTAGTTGTAATATTTATTATGATATAAGATTTAAAATTCAGGCCAGCACAACACGAAAACTCAAACGGTCCAAAAATGCAAGCCGGGCACGAAATTTTCTTACTTCGGGTGGCTTGGGCTCGGCATGAATGGTACAAATACTTGTTTTTTTTAAAAAATAATAAATTTAAATAATTTATATTTTAAAATAACACTTTATCGCAAATGGCGCTACCATTTCGTCGTGGCATCAGAATTGCGTCTTGGCCTCTCCCCACACAGGCTGGACCGAGGGGACTTTCGTTGGCATCAAGAATCTCCCCACTTTGAAGGGTTGGTCGAGAGTTCACCACTTCCCAGACTCTCAAGAAATAATTGATACGATCAGAGGAAGAAGACCGAGTAATTACTAACATCTGCTCTGATTTTTGTACAAACTGTGAATATTGGGACTGTTTCTGGTTGCTATGTAATGATAATATGATTGCTCACCATTTACCAAAAGAGTGTGAAAATAAAAATTCCAGTAAAAAGAAAATATGAAAAAAATTTATAAAGTAATTAATTATATATAATTATATTTTAATATTTTTATTTAAATTAATACATAATTTAGCTTAATTAATTAATTATACCATAAAAATTTCATCTTTATATTAAAAATAAATCTCTTTTAGTAGTTTCGTAAGCGTCTGAATTATAGCAATAAAATAAATAAATGGAAAACTCAACTGCGTTTGGCCAGAGGGAGATGCTATCGAAATAATTCAACCCTTTGACCGTCGGAAGTCAATTTTCCTACTCCCTCCACGCGGTTCTCTCTCTTCCCCTGCTAATACCGACAGGGCCCCGATCTCTCCTACCCGCGACCAGCTCCATCGCGTCAGACTGATCCTCGATGGCAGTCGATGGCGAGGTTCTCCTCCGCAGCCTCGAGGACCAGACCAAAGACCCCGTTCGCCACCAGCTCGAGACCCTGCAATCGATACTTAAGCACAATGGCGGAGTCAGCTATCTCCGGCCCTTCCTCGGCGGCTGCGACACGGCGGTTGACCACGAAACATACCGTCGCGCGGTACCTCTGTCCTGCTACGATGATTACGCGGATCACATCAATCGGATGGCCGATGGAGCGTCTGATGACGGAGACGTACCGATCCTCTCCATCGATCCTTTGGTCTGTTTTTTCTACAGGTGAAAAGTGAAATCTGATATATTGAATTATGGTTATGTCGATCATATAAACTGTCTCACCACGGTCGCAGTAGCTTGTGTGCGATTTGCTGGGGTTGGTTTATTTGGACAAAATCACTTGTAGTTAAGAATTCATAGCACCACCATTTTTGCTGGCGTAGTGTAAGCTCACATGTGTTTCATGTAATGGTATCGGTCAAGTCCATTCGATCGGCAGACACATATCATCCAAGATCTTTACATTCTCATTAAATTATTCAACTGCAGTTGATCAATTCTCTCCTATGAACTGATGGCAGCTCCGGGACAAGCTCCATGAAGCCAAAGCTGATCCCTTATTTTGATTCGGCACTCTCGAAAGCTGCCTCTCGTATAGCTCACCAGGGCAGTGCTGCAGTTCTCAGAAGGTGCATTCTCACGTACTTATTATTGTTTAGTATGATCCATACACATTCCGCTGCTTCTTCATGTCTTTCCACAATCACGAGTTATGTTGTTTCTCTGGATGAGGTAAATTCGAGTTCTATGCATGGAAATTTAGACATTCTTCTTCGGGAATTTTAAATAATTATCGCTTGTTAGAGTAAAGTTACAGATTCTATGTCTCCAGTGCTAGCACACTGCTTTCTGTTCTATGGTATCGTTGCTTTTCTCCTCGTTCTTCATCTTGTATCTAACAAATTCATTTCTAGGCTGTTTCCTCAGAGACCCACTATCAGCAAAACCTTAATGTTTGTCTACGCTGGAAATGTCACATACACTAAGGGCCGGTTCAAGGCCATGGCAGCTTCTGCCTTCCCGATCCACAGCAACAAAGCAGGATCCGCTCAGTTCTTTTCCATGTCAGTCAGTCCGAAGGAAGTCATCCTTGGGTCTGATCTACATGCCCAAATGTATGCTCACCTCCTATGTGGCCTGAGGAGGTTTGATTTGGTCGATAACATCCGGGCCCCATATGCTGCTGGATTAGTAAGAGCTCTCAGTCTTCTTGAGTCCAAGTGGGAGCAGCTATGTGATGACTTAGAAAGCGGGATCCCAAGCATAGATATCTCCAACTCAGAAATGAGGAGTTCTGTGATGGAGCTTCTAGGAGGGCCGCAGCAAGAGCTTTCATACAGAGTCCGATCGATCTGCAAGGATGGTATATGGGATGATATCATGATCAAGCTGTGGCCGAATCTTAGGTACATTAAGTGTGTAACAACTGGAAGCATGTTGCCATACTATCTCAAACTAAAGCAATATGCTGGTCCTGTACCGATACTGGGAGGAGACTACTTTGCATCAGAATGTTGTGTGGCCATTAACTTAGATATTACCCAACCTCCTGAGAAAACTCGGTATGTTCTCCTTCCCACAGGGGCCTATTTTGAGTTTCTCCCCTTCAATTCATCAGAACGCAAGATTTCTGGTGAAGAAACTGTAGATGTTTCTGGCATCGAGGTGGGGAAGACTTACGAAGTTGTTGTGACTACTTACAGAGGATTCTATCGGTACCGTCTGGGTGACATAGTGAGAATTGTAGGCTTCCACAACTTGTCTCCTGAGCTCGAGTTTGTCATGAGAGCTCCTAAGTCGCCTCATGAGATATTAACCGAGCAAGACCTGATTTCTTCCATGGAGAGCCTGCGGGCTTTATTTGAGAATCAAATGAAGGCAGAGATTACAGAATATGCGGGCTTCTTGGATTCAGACCAGTTCAAAGTCTTCGTGGAAGTTAAGGATGGGTTTACTGAGAAAGATGTCGGTCTTATAGGATTGTGCAGCTCTCTTGAGGATTCTTTTGGAGGTATTTATAAGGTGCAGAGAGACAGAAGTGAGCTTAAGGCATTGTCAATTTACATCGTACGGCCCGGGAGCTTTGATAGGCTGTTGATTCTTGCAACCAAAAAGGGTGCTCCAGCTAGTCAATATAAGCACCCGAGGATCATTCAAAATAGTGAAGTCGCCCGTTTCTTGGAAGGAGATGCTCTCATGACCGTGCAATCCCAGTGACAGTACATTGGTTGCTCAATTTTCTGGTTCTTGAGAGACTTGATGCGAATCTCCGAACCCTTACCTCAGTTTCCAATTCAGACGGCTTCTGTGTTATATGTAACTTGTTTGTGCTGACATGTATGGTTGTTTGTGTGCACCGTAGGAATACAAAGAGCTCATTCAACATGGCCGAAATGGTTTCTTCTCCATTCTGCCTGTAAATTATTCATCCCTGCAATGACCATTTAGATGCATTCAGATCGACTGCTGGAGGTGAAAGCGACATGGGTTAATCGATTAGGCCATATCTCTTCTACTCCAAAGCTCAACCTGCACATCTCTTTGATGATGCACCACATTTATGTCATTCTGCGGATTTTTCTTCTTCCATTGGTGTTGATATTGCTCTCTCTGAACAAATATTAGAATGGCTAAGAAATGCAGATGAGGCTCTTCTGCATAAGGTTCTGTTAATTGCCCGAATACAATATGAGCACGACCTGATAGTGATATTAACATTGCCTTTGAAAATGAATTGAAACAAATGGAACCATGAATTGACCAAGTTAGGAAATCCCGAGGGTGTAATAGAGCAAAACATAGTCTTATAAGCTCGTTATAAACTTTGACGCAATATCAGAGTAACTTCTTAATGTCGTGTCCAACCCACCACGTTCCCTTTTGTCATGGGCAAAACATAGTCGATGAGGAAGCCTAATGGAGTGTAAACAACTCGGTCCCTTATAAAGTTTCCACTTTCTTCCTTGCTACTCCGACCACCGTATGACCTGACCAGGGAACTGTCCTTCAGAATGATGGTCTAAGAATGTCCCTCTAAGTATCAGTAGCAGTCGGTGTACTAAAGCTTGCCACTCTTCGTGGCTGGCCCCTGCCTTCTTACCGTACAATTATGTCGATATAATTAATCAGCACATTTAATTTTTACGTGGCTTTCGTGTGTACTTCAGTCACGTACCGTCTATCTTATCCCCTTACTCTGCCACTCTGTGTTTGCCTCTTCGTACGACCACTCTCTCATCTCCCCTTCTTCAGCATTTGTTAGTTGCAGTTTTCTGGGGAGTGGGGCAAGGCCAGGATGGGTATTCGGATTTCCTGCACGACCCGGGGATCGGTGCATTAAATGAGATCCTCATCGGGATCGGGATGAGCATTGGATATACAGGCGGTTTCGCCAAATGGCTCTAGCCTGCCGTCATGCGTCCTTCGGTCGGAAATCATCATGTTGCAACCGATTTTATTTACTAGTGATTTCCATCCGGTTCGACCGAGGGAGATTTGGCGTTTTTGTTGTAGGGGCAGCAAGGTTTTATGCTATGGTCAGACTTAGCTAGCCGTCCGTTCTTACCTCGCTCGAGTATTGACCAGGAAACACTAGATTGATTTGGCACTAGCCCTACGCAGACTAGCCCACGCTTACCCATAAAGTATTAATGATAAAAATTAAATTTAAAATAACTTAATTTTAAGTTTATAAAGTAAGAATTTTTTATGCCAAATTCATATTTCTTTTTCTTCTATTGAGCAGCTTGTCTTTTTCTCATGAGCAAACAACTCTTCAAGCCTAAGATTTGATGTTCATTCCACGCGAACTATTCTAATTTCATCGCCGAATATTCGATTGGCAAGATGAAAAGAAGCCATCTTAAAGGCAATAGGCCTTCGTTGTTACATCATTCTATCCTCCTGTTATGCGCACTCTTGCCAAAATGAGCGAAGTAGTAGCTCATGAGACGGCGAGAATTTGCTGAATCGCACGGGTTGCTCAAAGAAATCCCACGCACGGACCCGAACTGATATGATATATCGACGTTACCCAGAGCTATAGATAATATAATAGCTGTCCTAGTCCTCGTCACACAACTGTTCGTGCAAAGTTTAAAATTTGAGTACAGTGAAAAAAAAGAATTTATGGTAGAAAATTTCGTAGTGGATCGATATGACTTAAATATGAATTAGTTAGAATCTATTAGACTTTTAGATATTACATTAAGAAAAAGGTGAGCCCCTTTTGATTTAGAGCAAAAGATTGTGCTGATTTCATCGTACGAATATTACACGTTTAGGGACACAACGTTGGCCATAATCCTTCAGGAAGTCTTCAGCAGCAACTGACTGATACGAGGGATCCCGGGGTAAGTGGTCCCTCCTGGGTAGAGTGGACATGCAAGAGGGTTATCTGCATGTATGTTCTCGTCGGGAGTTTCTCTTATCTCTTTAATGGACGGTCCCTTCTCTCTGCAAGTCGTTGGATCAGCATCTTACATCGACATGCGTTTACAGATGGATAGGACTCGATAATGCAGTCTGCAGAGGAAAGATATGGGAGAACTTTTCCGATCCCAGGTGGACCCGCGGCCGGGAAAGCACACTGAAAGATCGATGGAGGTGTGAGCAATAAAGTTGTACACACAAGTGGATGGTGAGCTGGGGGCATATGGTAGAGCAGTAGAGGGTGTTGCTGTGGTGGTTAATGGAACTCTCTTCTCTGCATCGATTTTTTAACGCACGGTGGGACCATTCAGAGAAGAAGAAGAAGAAGAAGAAGAAGAAGAAGAAGAAGAAGAACTCTTCAGATCTCACTCTCCCAGCAATCTCCTTTCGCCATCGCATTTGTGATGCTCAACTAAATGATTTGTCCTTATTCATGTTACAATACTGAATAATATATTTGTTAGAAAGTCCTGTCTCGCGTCCCTTTGAGCTCCCATGCCATGCATCCCTCCACGCCCCCAAATTTTCGCATCTCGTCCAACTTCGCGTCAAAGCTGTACGAAAAATGGATATTGAGAAAGTCTAATTCTATATTGAAAAGATATAATGAAAATTTGAGAATTATAATAAATTGATAATATGGTTCATATTAGTTTAGATTTTTGAATGAATATGAGCAAATATCTTATATTGAATGTGAAATTTACCGGTACGTATTATATATACATATATGTGGTATATGTCTAGAAAATAAAGCTATGCATAATTGTTTGAAAAAAGGTGAAACGGACCCCAATAATTAAAAAGCTCTCTACCAAGAGTAGTTGACCAACCAGCAGCTTAATCCCGCCTTGGATAATGGGAAATATATATATTTGTCAAACTTTTAACGAATTAGATTTTTGAATATCATATATATGTATGCTACATGGAGCTGAAAAATCGAGATTCCCAAACTGTAAAACCATATAAGGGCTTGGGATTGCAATGGGGCCATATATGTATGCATGAGTAAGATTGATTAATTCCATATTATGATTAATTTAAATTTAAACTAATTCAAATTATTTATGAAAATTATAAATTTTATCTATTTACAACATATTTAAATAATGCGAAATCAATATCCTATATATATATATATTTTGTAATTTTTCTTCTGCGGAATGTGACTTGTACAAGTGAGGAAGCTTCTAAATAGGGTTTCCTAGATCAATTAATCACGGATTAATTAATCAATTTGTGATTAAATGTGGGTTGGTTAGCCAAACACCAGATAGCTTTATTGACCATGAGGGTCCAAGAAGTGAGTTTGCAGTTTTTGTCTATTGGGGTTTGTGAGATATTATATACCTTTAATTTCTCCCGATCGATTCAGTAGACTTCTCGTTGGGTTTATCCAATGTGTCTGCTAGTGATCTTAGGAATTCCATTCACTTTGGGTCCATGACAGCTTGCTCTCCTCTTCTTTTCTTTTTCTTTTCCCTTTTTCTCAATTTCTTTTTGGAAATGGGTACAAAAAGATTTGGTGGTATTCTGGCCAAGAATGTCCCCTGACCATTCTTTTTATAACAGTATAGAATTTTCATCGATCTTATATTTGACTTATATATAACTTAAAAGTTTAAATTTTAAGTCTATCATATAATAAAAAATTTTCATTCATTTTTTTATATGAAATTACATTCCTCGACATCCACCTTTATGTGCTCATATATAACTCATTGTACTAAATACCTGCTCTCAATTATTATTCATGAGTTGAACATACTCTTCTTCTATTCTTGGATGAAGAGGTCAACTAACCTTATAGTCCGTAAGTTATCGGCCTCAGTAACTACCATAAGTTCTTTAAGCATCAGTTAATAACTTGGACAACATATGAGCTCACACAGTTATCCATTCTTATAGCATATACAATTTTTACCGACCATATAATAATAATAAATTTATATCTAATACAAAAATTTTAACTTGTAAGATAGTATACATACTTTTTTTATATGTTATAATTTTTTTACTCATTTTTTATTTTTTTCGAGATGATATTTAACTAACATACTTAAGTATTTGTCCAATTTAATCTTAGAAGAACATTACGGAACAGAGAGAGAGTAATTGATTGTGCAGTGTGCAGGCAGAACGGACCCTGTGAGTTATATCACCGATCGCGCCCGTATACTTTCGTAAGAGGAAAACCGGGCGCGGTCCATTAACGTGCATTGCCGGTGGCCCCCGAGCGAAGGATTCGTAATGCATTTATTGTGATCTCCCAATTCATGCTCTGATGACCACGTATGAACTCGGTTCCATGACGTTGATGGTTTTTTATACTACATAGTAATCCGATATAAATATGACCAAAAAAAAAAAAAACAAAGACAGAAAGACAGTTAGGTTCCACTTTCTTTGAAACTTAGTTGAAAATTATATTATAAAAATACATTAAAAAAATTAAAATTTTAAATGATTATCTATATTTACTAAATCTTGTAACTAATACTGCACACACACACACACACACACACAACAAAATACTAATAAAAATATCCAACATAATTATTGAAAATAATAATATCTCATTTCAACCAATAACAAATAAATCCCTAATGTCATTAAAAATTTTAACCATAACCCTTATTATTTTTCATAATAATAATAATACTCGAACAAAAAACACTAGCAATGTTTACGTTAGAGTTGTTAAAGGAAGGGGGGTGTGGGTCTGGAACCAAACCATCCAAACCCAGAACTAGTCTGAACCGCTCCTAATCTGACATGTAACAACTCTTATTGAGTTAATAGAGGATTATGAACTAGGTCAGTAATATAGACCCGCTGAACTATAACCAGTTTGAAATCGTTAAGAAACTGGCCCGAATCATGAATTATAGCCCTTCATCCACCAAATGTCGTAATCTCCTAAACTTTGTTGAAAAATTAACGGCCACAAACGAGTGAAGTATCCAATCAAAGTACTATTCATCAATCACAGAAAAATATTTTTAATCTATCCAATTAAAACAGTATTCAAAATACTGTTTACCAATCAAAACATTGTTTACCTGAAAATAAATGCATTTTTTTAATTTTAAAAATATGATATGGCCTGTTTATAAAACGGTTCTGTGCCGGTTTATATTCTCATAAACTGTAACCCGTAATAGTAAACGAGCAGAATCATAACCGAATCTAACAGTTTCAGGCCCGTTGTGAACCAATCTGGAACTGGCTCGAACCGCACTTTTAACAACACTACTTTATGTGAACATAAAAAAATGCAATTGTAATTTAAAGGAGCAAAAACTGTAATAGAGAAAAAGAGAGAACGTAACTACCCAATGGAAATGTGAAATTAGAAATGGAAGAAAAATCAAGAAAGGGGAATAAAATAGATTAATGGTGACACAGATACATTACATATATAAACACATATGCATGCGCACCAGAACCGGACAGAACGAATATCAGGTCGGACGACCAACAGCTGTCGTCAACCCCTCCTACCTAAATTATGTAGCTTGTGCTTTGAGCTCCACAAGAAAGCCGTCTGGTGTGGATGCACGGACAGAATCAAAGAATCGGATGGGATCGGAAGTCAGACCAAATTAAATTTAAAAAATTAATTTCGGGGTAAAATTTTTTTATGATAAAATAATGTAATTAGTTATTAAATTTAAATAGTTTGAACTAATAAAAATATGTTAATTATATTTTTTAAAAATATATGGTAAATACATTTAAAATGAAATCTAAATATATTATAAATATTTTTTTAAAATTAAAATAGTTAAATATAATTTTT
>CXYZ01002310.1:83051-96265 GCA_900006705.1 Sonneratia caseolaris
ATTTCTCATTATTTTTTAAAACGTTTGAACCAATAACTAAATTATAAAATTAATTTAAAATAATTTAATTTAATAATAACGTAATAACTATAATTTAGAGGTATAGTATCTAAATTAAATCAAATCAGCTCCGCAGTTCGATAAGGTTTAGTTTGGTTGGCTTGTTAGTATCCCTACCTTCCGGTGAAATTTACACATTTATTAACGCGGAGTATATTGAAAGATGACACTCGACTAAATAACAAGCAATAAAATTTCCTGCTCTTATACGGTTGATTTGGCACGTGTCACAGCGCACCCACCGGTGAGCATTGACAGCGTGCCAGTTATTTCACAGAATAGCCTCTTCCCTGTCTAGTCACGTGAGCCTGTCCCGAACCGACATGGCATCCGAATCTCCAGTTGCGGACGCTTCCACGTAGGCTCGGACAACCGTTTGGTTCCCTAACCCATTTCCCCATAAAGAAAACATAAAACAGCCAAAAATATATATATTTATCTAAAAAAACTAATAATCTTCAACGAATAAGCTTCCCCTCTCTCTCTCTCTCTCTCTCTCTCTTCCCAATTCTCTGCATAGTGTAGTGGCAGTCATTGCCGTTTTTCATCTTCTCCCAGGAGCCGAGCGATCATCACCATCGACACGCTTCTTTCTTCTTCCTCAGCAAGCAAAGCCCCGCCCCCCTCTCTCTCTCTCTCCCCCTCTCTCTCTCTGTGCAAATCGTCCTACTGGGGTGAGTGTTCTTGCCTTTTCTCTACCGCCATTAAAAGCTTTCACGCCCCTATTTCTCGTTGACAGGCTGTTTCAGAAGCTCCCCTGTGTGTCTCTCTCATTCACGGAAAAGCAGCTTCCCTTTAGTGATTTTCTCCCCTCTTCTGGGTTCTATAAGAGCCCACTGCATAGTTCTTTTTTTGTGCAAAAATGGCAGATCAGAGGCGTCTTCTGATATTCGCCTGCGCTCTCTGGATGTTCTACTGGGTGCATTGCTGTAATCTCTGTGCGGAGGCGATTCTTGACCCGGTGGATTTCTTGGCCCTGCAATCGGTGCGGAAGTCTCTGGAGGACCTGCCTGGGTCGAATTTCTTCGCGTCTTGGGACTTCACCTCCGATCCCTGCAACTTTGCCGGTGTCTATTGCGATGCCGACAAGGTGGTTGCCCTAAACCTCGGCGACCCGCGGGCAGGCTCCCCGGGCTTGACTGGCCGGGTCGACGCAGTGATTGGAAAGCTGTCTTCCCTAACGGAGCTGACGATAGTCCCGGGCCGGGTCTTTGGACCGCTTCCTCAGACACTATACCAGCTGAAGAGCTTGAGGTTCCTGGCGATAAGCCGCAACTACATTTCCGGGGCGATCCCTGCTAACCTCGGCCTCCTCCGAGGGCTGCGGACCCTCGATCTCAGCTACAACCAGCTCACCGGGTCGATCCCACGGTCCATCGGGACTCTGCCGGAGCTCTCCAACCTCATCCTCTGCCACAACAAGCTGTCGGGCTCGGTCCCTCCGTTCGTGTCCCCATCCCTGACGCGGCTCGATCTGAAGCACAACGGCCTCACCGGTTCCCTGGGGCCCAACACGCTGCCGCCATCGCTCCAGTACCTCTCCCTCTCGTGGAACCGGATCGGCGGGCCGGTGGACCGGCTCCTCACCCGGCTCGACCGGCTGAACTACCTCGACCTCAGCCTGAACCGATTCACGGGGCCGATCCCTGGCCAAATCTTCGGCTTCCCGATCACGAACCTCCAGCTGCAGAGGAACCAGTTCTCCGGACCGGTCCAGCCAGCCGACCAGGTCACGATCCCTTCCGTCGACCTGAGCTACAACCGGCTATGGGGACAGATCTCCCCCATGCTCTCGACCGTACAGAACCTCTACCTCAACAACAACCGGTTCACGGGCGAGGTCCCGGGGAACTTCGTGGACCGGCTGCTGGCGGCGAGCATGCAGACTCTGTACTTGCAGCACAACTTCTTGACGAGGATCCAGATCAATCCAACGGCTGATATTCCACTGAGCAGCTCACTGTGCCTGCAGTACAACTGCATGGTCCCACCCGTACAGACTCCCTGCCCGTTGAAGGCCGGGAAGCAAAAGACTCGCCCTACGTCGCAGTGCAACGAGTGGAGAGGGTAAAGTTGGGATACCGCACTCCATTTTGGAGGGCATCGTTGGAAGTAAAAAAAAAAAAAAGGCTTAATTCTCACAAATTATGATTCATTAAAATTTATCATTCTTTAAGAGATATTTTGGGTAAATATATTTATATTGAAATAATTGGAGAATTATTTTGGGTGGCTACAGTAATATTAATTAGTCGGCACGTAATATATATATATATATATATATATGTAGGTATATGCTTTTTGGGTCAAAAACACATGTTTGATGGAATCATTTTGCTCGTCTTGTTGTCAAAATTTATAGCTACCCATTTGTTTCTTTGATTATGGATTTCGACATAGTTTTGGAGTTATGCCGAGTGGACCATGTATTTTTGTCTGCCGTGATTCTCTTCCAGCGCAATCGCATACTTATGTGTGAGGCCAACCTCAACGGCTATCGGAAAATCCGTATCCTCGAGCCGGATCCAGTCTGTCCACAGAAAAAGGGTGTTTTCGGACCAAGCGCGATGAGAAGCTAGTTTCAGGAAGGAGGTGGCAGCCTCGGGAGGAGCGACTGTACGGTGGATAGCCCGGTTTTTATCTTGATAATGGATCGGTGCAGCACGTCAGTAAAGTTCATGCATGAGATGTAGGCCAACCTTTACCTTAATGAACTGGCTGTGGTGGTCTTCATGTGTGTGAGAGTTCAACCACTATCTGACACTTGATCTCTTAGGATGGATGTAGTTCCAAGATGCCAACATTGGCACCCAACTTGACGCTTTCATGGTAGCTTTTATGAATGCATTATTATCATTATAATACGCAACCGTCGATCAACCATAAGGGACTTCGTGATCACAAAATTCATGCTTTTTTTTATTTGGTAAAAGGGTGAGTCTAGGCCTCCCGTTAAAACTTTACCATATTTCATACCACACGAAAATCCATACGGCATAATATAGAATTAGGCAAATTCGAGTTAAGTATAAATATATTATTGTGTATAAATGGGTTGAACCCATGCAACTCGTTTAAATAAACGTGTTAAAGTATATCGAATATATATAAATCGATAAGATGTAGTCAAAACGGTATGATCAATTATGCTTAAGCAAGTGTGCATTGAACTTATTAACTCATTTAATATATTCAATGTGTATTTATGTGTTAATTATATTAACGGTACACTGTGTTAATAACACATGTAGGCATATTTACGTTATATGTATTAAGCGGATCGTATCATGTTAATTTATAATTTAGGTGAGTAATATGCAGATGAGATATTTCTACCCATTAATATAAGGGATCATGTAAGGATCAACAGTTTTCTGACATGGGCCCATATATACCGAACATGATACAAATTGTCGGGCCTAAGAAAAAATAATAAAATAAAAAAATTACAAAGTTTTTTAGATCGCGATCGATTATTCATTGTAGAATCCCGAATTAGCTTAATTGAAAGTCATCTGGCAGAAAACTTTTATACAAAATAAACTTTAAAATAAAAAGGAAATAAAAAGTGATTTATTTTAAGAAATAAAAAAGATTCTCCATATCATACGAACATTAGTTATTTTTTTATATATAAAATAATTTTTTTTCATGTATCCCAGCGAGCATAGATTATGTATTATTTATCGAGTTCAACATGATATTCATTGTTCGTCCAATTATCTTATGTAACACTTTAATTTTATTATTGTGACTACTAAAAATAAGTTGCATGACATTCACCTGATATAGTGTTAGGATAATTTAACGGAATACGTAAAAAAAAAAAAAAACACCTGATAAATCTTTTAAAAAAAGTGTTTAGTAAATATATTTACTCAAATAAAAATCACTTTGAAGAAAATTCCACACGTACCTCACCCCCAAACATTCTCAAACTTTGGTTCCGAAAAAAATGTTAAAAGAGGAGAGAAAATCCACGTACTTAACAGACAACCAATTTTACTTTGATCAAATGCGGACAAAAATAAATTATTGTTAATCACATAAAAAAAGGCCATAAATCATACGGTGAACTCAGTACCATTAGCTGTCCTCCTGCTATCGATCCCTCAAATCATCGGTCCCGGTCGAGCATCGATGAGTCGGGATCTGTAATTGGTGGCATAAATCGGAGAGTGAGAAACTGTCAAAATGCCGTACGGGTTAAGTCGGCAGAGCGGACGACTCCGACCAAAGCCTTCGAAGACGCAACTCTTCTCGACTGATCGATTCAGCAGATTGCAGTTTTCGAGTGAATTTTCGTTAAAGTTAGAGCTCAAATCTCACAATCTTTATTGGGGGGAACGGAAGTTGCTGTCTTTCGGGATTGTTGAAGTGTGTATATCATGTGTATGGAGTACTTCAAAATCAATTGATCCAATGAATTTTTGCTGATAACAAGAATACACGAATTTGAGGAGATGAATCATACCGTACTCGGTCTTATCAACTCTGTTTCAGAACGTCAACGCGACCCGCATAATTTCGAGGAAATACACATTCTCGTCCCTGATGTTTTAGCTGGCTAACAATTTAGTCCCAAATGATTTTTTACTCTTTTTTTTTCTTTCTTTGCCATCAATTTGACTTGATCATCCATCATTTTACCACCATTTTATGACATGGTACTAATATGGCTTAATGGAATAAGGTAGAGATGTTAAATCGGCTGGACTAGCCTAGAATCGGATTGTCCAAACTCATAATTAGCCAAGACCGCTCCTAATTTGGCCTAGAGCCGTTGCAAAACTTATTTGAACCACCAAAATCCTAAAAATTAATTATCGAATTTTGTCCGATCAATTTAAATATTAAAAAAAGTAAAAAAATTCATTTAAAATAATTTTTAAAAAAAATAAAAAATGGACCGTTCACAAGTCAAATCGGACCAAACCATGAACCGGTCTATTTATAAAAGGTTCTAAACTGGTTCATATATGTATGAATCATGACTTGTAATCAAATTAACCCATTAAGCAAACAGATCGGGATATAATCAAGCTGAATGATTTTAGGCCCAGCCCATTTCAACAATACTAGCGTCAAGTATATAGGTGATAACATGTTGGATTTTTTAATGATTTTTCAACGTCTGGACTAACTCGGTAGCAAAATAATTGATGTTTACTCTGTCCAATTAATGACTATATATATATATATATTTATAAGATACCAAAGGTAAAAAAAGGAAAAATTGAGAATAGAGGTAGAATATGTGTTGTGTATCTACACATCGACCGAGTTGTAGCGAAGTGAAGCCCATGAAAATCGTCAAGAGACCATGATGGCCAGTGGTCACGTATTTTTCGAGTAAATCCTCATTAATTGCCACGATTTTATCGGGGAGTCAATTGCGCGTGAACTTCAATTTTTGTGTCTGTCTATGTAGACATTGGAACTCTAACTCCAATTTCCCTCTGCATTTTAATTACAGATTATTGAGTTATCATATCAGAGGCATTAAAAAAACATAAAAGGAATTTAATGAAAAATATTCAACACACAAAAATTTACTTAAAGTTAATTGTAAAAACACTATATTTTTTGATAAAATAATCATGCTAATTATAAAAAAAAACTACTAACATTTATATTAAACTTGAATTAAATCCAGCAACATAATTAGCTACGCTCCGGGTGCAAAATTTTGGAATACGTGCAATAAAAGAGAGGGTAGAAGAGAGTGCCTTGGGGAGGTTTTTTGGGGTTTAGGAGCATCATGAAGGAGCCCCGTAACCTGGCTCTAAAGCCCTTGTTGTCAGGCACTTCCACGGAGGTCGGGGCCCGAAACCCTCCAAGATGGTTTCATGGTTATGAGGCCGAAGGAAGTGAAGCTGGGCCAGAATGATGAGTTGCCGAAAAACTTCGGGCACGAGCAAGCTGTGGTGTCCTGGGCCAGAGTAATCCCAGAAAATATGGTGGCAGGTCGCTGTGGGGTTGGTGGCTCGGAGGATGTTGCTCGAGCCTTTTGAGGCTCCTGCACTTCGGAAGAATTCCACCCTTACCAGGCAATTGAGAATGCTGATGGGTTCGGTGTTGAAGGCTGTAGTCAACATATTCTGGCCGAGGCCATTGAGGCTTTCGGATGAGCTGAAGTGCATTTGCTAAGAAATGACGATAATTCGTCTTCTCTTGGACCAATCTTACGTGGAGAGAAAAGGAGCTGATTTCATCATCGAAGATTTCAATGAGAAGAGCAGCTTGTAGAAGGCATGCCACTCGTTCGTACATGAACCCATTAAGTCTACGCCTTGTTTATAAAAATTCCGAGGTTTCCTGAAGAAATTACAGCTCAGCTTTCTGCTAGTTGGCTCGGCATCAATGAAGGTAGGGAATGTCGGTCGAAGCATATATCTCAAGGGAGAAGACGAAGTGAGTCATTATAGAAAAGCAACATAGCACGCACTAGAGTTCGCAAGCAGAGTGGAGCTACAGCTTTTCAGTGATCTGCGCCAGTGAAGCATAAAAAGAAGCCAGTCAAGAAGCAAGATCCCCATTCCGATTTGTGAGATGGTAAAAGAAACAGTTTGATCGCAAAGGAACACTTGATTTCAGATAACCTGTGAACGACAAATCGGTCCAGTGAAGGATCTGTCATCTTGTCTACATGTAAAGAAGACATGCACAGCCCGTAAATAAACCCTTTTCTGTGGCTTGAAACAACTGTCCAAAGACAAATTCATATCTCTCCTTCATATCTAGGCCCCAAAATGTCACCGGATGAGATAAGCAATTGATATTTTACTTCATCTGACCTATTAAGTTGAACCGGCAATTCGTATCACTGGCCTCACATGCATCCTGCTCGTCTCAAGAACTGCTCGCCACGGACTCAATTAGCAGCTTGTAGCCGTCAGGCACAGGAACCTGTCTGCTCACACACTCGGCTAAAGCTGGAACATCCGCACTGATATCCAAGAACCTTGCCAGCACTAACAGTAGATGGAAATCGGAGATCCGCTTCACAAATGGAAGGTTCTTCGTTCGGTCAAGGTGGTTCCTCAGGGCCTTGGCTGTTACCAGAACATTGCGGTTCTCTATCGGAAAGGTTGTTGAGAGCGGGCCCTGCATGAGAATCTTGAGTTTAGAACAAACATCGGATAGCATACCAAGACTGTAGGAGACTTTTGCAAGCATGGGGATCATCAGTTAAGAGAGGAGGATATATGTGACAAATCAATGGAAACAACGTAGTTGCAGGTGATCTAGGTTTGCCCCACAGTCACCTGAGTAATGAAAACATCACGAATGAGTACATGAAATATTTGGAACCACATGTTACATGAGATCTCATTTTGTGCAAACCAGAAGAAAATGAGTTTCGCCAATCTCTGGAAAAAGAAAATTTTGATACCGAGAACTCCAAATTTCTAGATGACCATATGAAAATTCAAGCTGAGGAGCATACACATATATCCATAATGTCATCCTGTTATTCTCTTTATGTTTCTGGCATGAGAATGAGAAATCCAGGACAGTGATAAAATAAAAAATAAAGCCAGGAAAATTTAATGAAGCAAAAAAAGGCCGAGAAGAGAACTAGAAGAAACTAACTGGCTCATATCCATCAGGGGAAAGAAACTAAAAAGAACTCCTAAATTTTGAAATCTCCAAGAGATACTAAATTATGGAGCTCATCCATTCAGTTTCCTCACACCTAGCAAGAATGACATTAGAAAAAAGGTTGGAGATAGGCGGTGCACTATGAGATTGTGAGGCACCTATATATGTTCCAAAACATGAGGTGTCGACGAAGCACTTAACACATGATACAAGTGAACACCAAAGTCCAACACCTATATGATTTCTTATACTACTATGCCACACTCATCAACTGTTTCTTTCTTTCTTCTTTCTTCTTTTTATGGCTGAATAACTTCAAAATAATATTAAACTGTAAATGATTGAGGTTCGTACAAAATGCACAATCCTTCACAATCAATTGATTATCATATTGACATGTACTAAGAACTGCTCTTTTCTCACTGCTTGTCACAATTTGGGTACCTTTCTGCCTGCAACTCAGTTTAGATCTATTTGGTTTTCTCTATTTCAAGTACATCCCCATCTCAAACCACCCTGCATACCGTCCAAAGCAAGAACCATTACTCCTCACCAAAGCAGAAACTCCAGTGGTGAACATCACATGTCAAGAATTCAGCAAAACACATTGTCCCAAGGTTCTCACGCTTCAAAAGCAATTGAATGAAACAGGATACAGACATATTAACTACCACTACTCATGGTAGTCCGTTCTGTTCCTTTGTCATTCCTTTCAACGAAACAAGCCACTGAAGTGGCAACAGCACTATAAGCCCCATCTATATAAAATAACAAGAAAAGCTTCATTATAAGGCTTCAGATCAGATATGATTGCAAAGCATTTCAAGTCTAGAGACATCTCTAGGCAGCAAAAATATAAACTCAAGAAGCAACATAATGCTGATCATGTCAAATGAAGAAACACTGATGGCAGAAGAGCGTGCTAATCAGACGCACCTGATGGTCAAAGATCTTCACAACCACCAAGAAGAAATCATTATCAACCTCCCTGGTATCCTTCACACCAACAACCACATCCTTCTTCATCCTTGAGATCTTAGGGTCTGTGCCCTCGTCGCCAATCTCAGTCTCGAACCATCCTTCCTTCCAGAGTTTAACGCACACATCGCTCATCTGGAAAGCCTCAAAGTGGACGTCGGCCCCACCATCCTCGTTCACCTGCAGCTTCACAACAGCCGTTACCCACTCCTTCAGCCCGCTCTCCGCATGAAATTCCACTGCCTGCAGGACTTCCCGATTCGACAAAGTGTAATCTTTCTTGTCCTGACTCACAGTCTGATTGAAGATAAACCCTACCCTCCTCATCCCTAGCCCGAGCGAAATTGCCTCCACCAACTTTTCCTCCTCGGGGTCTCTAAAGAACACCAAATTCTCCTCGCTCCCCTGCTGCGGCGGCTCGTAGATGAAGTCCACCTCAACCTTCCCAACCTCAGACACAGTCCCGTACATAAACCCCCCTCTCTTCACCGCGAAAGCGAGGGTCTCATTCACATAGTGCTGGAACAGATTGGCACAGTCCCGATCGAAGGACACGAGCTCACAGTGAGGATTCTCCTGCCTCGTGACTCGCATCTGTCTCGCGATCAAGTCATCCACAGTCATCTTCCGTCCGAAGGAGCCCGCAGGGTGGAAGGCAGGGCCCGCCACAGTCCGCTCGATCCCTTCGTAGTACACATACACGAAAGAGCCATGGGAGAGGCCGAGGGCGGAGAGAAGGGTGCTGGGGTCGGACATGTCGGTGAAGTTGGACAGGTCAGACGGAGTCTTAGCGAGCAGGAGATTCTGATTCGTTGACAGTGTCTGTTGGGCAATTGGGATTCCGAGCTGGGTCTGGATCAGGGCTTTCAGGCGGCCGATCGTGGCCTTTGGGTCATCGACCTTCAGCCGTTCGAGGCCGTCCCTGGAGCGGATTCGGAGCATCATCGTGTAGGGAGTTTTGAGGGACTAGGGGTAAGAGGGATTGGGGACGATCTGAGAGGTATTTGAAGGGACCGACAGCTTTGACAATTTGAGGATTTTTGAGGTTGTGGAAGGGAGAAAACAGGAGACTTTGTGCTTGGAGTGGTAGAGGAGACGGGAGAGTCACTACAGAATCTGGAAGATGGGATTCTTGCTGAAGGGAAGCCTTGATAAGGAAACTCAACTTTTCTAAATCTAATTTTATGGTTAATTAGTAACATCTTAGAATATATGATCACGTGTGAATCTCTCTACGTGTTTAAGATTTCGACACGAAGCTCGACTGGATTCATATTAGGCTTCTTTTCTTTTCTTTTTTTATTTTCAAAATTTAAATGTCGATTTCTTCTTGAAATTAAGACACATGGTTACTATAGTGACTTACTAGCTTTATATATATATATATATCTTAGAGTTTTTTTTACACTTTTTTTTCTAATATGCACCACCACATTGTCAACCTATAAATGAATTTTGTACCATGAATTTATTGACCGATGAGCATTGAATATTTATTGTTCCAGCGTAGGGGAGAAGAAAAAAAAGACCTAGTAAATTAAAATTTTAGAGGGAAAAAATGTAGAAATTTATTTTCGGACAAATCTAGGTTTTTTTCCCTATACTTACTTGGATTGATTTAAATATTATCGCATATTTTTTAAAACCTAATCAAAGAATTATTAAGTAAAATAACTACTGTAGTTGGAATGGACCCAACTTTTAACCATGATTTAATCTGTGCATAAGTTAAGCTTGCATTCATCCTATGGCTACTAGGTCAAAATCAGTCATTACAAGATCAGTCAACAAGTTGAGTTTACATGCATCTTCCCATGTTGACAACCCGCATGTTTATATATTTTGTAATAGACACCTTGAGAATGGTTTACTTGCTTCGGTGCATTCTTATTCTCAAATCATTTTTCATAAAGTTAGGTCAATTCATCCCCCTTCATCTGTCGTCAACAGTCCCGTGTTATCCTCCTACTTCATTACGTCGATGATATTATAATCCAAGGCACTTCATCCTCTCTTCTTGATCACTTCGTAACAATTCTCTCCACCTAGTTTGCCCTAAGGGACCTTAGTCCACTACATTTCTTCTTAGGGATTCAAGTCGTTAGAAGCCCATCTCGAATCGCGACAGAAATATATCACTGATATTATTCAACGATTCGGCTTTGTTAACTCCACCGCGATCAAGACGTCCTTACCATCATGAGTGTACCTCTCACTCACTAACGGGGATCCACTGCCAGTTCTCATCGAATACAAGAGCTTAATTGTGCTCTGCAATACATCACTATTACCGAACTTGACACCTGTTATGCAGTAAGTTTGGTTATTCAGTTTATGCAATCCCCCCGCGCACAACTCTCTTGTAGGCAACCGAGCGCATCCTTCACTATTCTGCAGGGCACTTTCTCCCATGGTGTCTGTCTTCGTGGGTCCCCTGACTTGTGTAGATCACAGTTTATGCGGACGCCAACTGGGCCAATTGGCTCAAATCTCATCTCATCTCTTGGCAATCTAAGAAGCGACCCATAGTCTCTTGTAACTTTACAGAGGCAGAATGTCGAGCATTAGCTTATGCAGTAGTAGAGACGTTATGGCTTTGAGAACTGCTGGCAGACATTTGGTCTTCACTCATTGGCACCGATTATAGCTTGTTGTGACAACATTAGTGCCACTTACCACGCAGTGAATCCAGCTCAAGATGATCGTAGCAAACATATTGTCATTGACTATCACTTTGTTCGTGAATGGATCTCTCGAGGTGGCTTATTGCTTCGCTACGTACCAACCTTGTCACAACTTGCAGATGTACTTGAAAGTTGCAGTTCAGACGTTTCAAAGACATTGTTGTAATCTGGTAGAGTCAGCTCTCCCGACAAAATTGAGGGGGCATATTAGTACATATTTGCATATATTCCTGCACATGGCAACTATGAATACGTTTTTTACCTTCCTCATTTACATGATCCACATAAATATAAATACATGGGGATCACCCACATTGGGTATCCTAACATTCATAGCCAAAATTTCTCACACCAACTCCCTGATACGATCATCGAAAATAAGTTCAAAGAGAAGATTGTCAAGAAAAAGGAATTGTCTTATAATAATTAGCTTTTGAACATTACTCGAGCATTGGATTAGCATAAAGATGGCCATTGCCGTGAAATCAGGCTACGCCGAAATCATAATCGACCATAATTAACCTCAAAAAGTTGCGGGTACATTGTATCTTGACAAACTTCTGATGAGACAAAAAATCGCATCTTGGGCCATTATCTCCGACTTGTTCCATGTATATTGGATTGGAACAAAGCGGTTGAAGATTCAATGCTTCTTTTTTGGGTGCAAAACCACAGACACAGTGTGCATACCCATCCTCATATCAACTAGAAGTGTCACAATCCATTGGACTATATGCTTACCCTTTTAGGTTAGGGTAAGAACGGAGGTGAATGGAATGGAAGGGAAGGGAAGGGAAGGGGAAGTACATTGGGAGAGAATCACATCGCCTCTCGGGTACTTGTAAATTCTGAAAGATCTATATGTTTATCATGGTTTTATATGATTCTTCCTAATCTCCCAAGTAATTCCCTACAGATCGTCCAAACTTGGTGAAGGACTTGGCTTGATTGGTCCGTCGACTCATTGACAATGTCGTAGGCGCCATTTGTATTTGAGGAAGGCGAGGTCCTGCCAGACGGCGGTGATCCAAGTTCAAGACAGCCATCGCTGAAGTTGGTGTCGCAGCCTGGATCGACGATGGTGGTTGCGGTGGCTCCATCTCGATGAAACTGTGGAGTTGTATAAGATGATTGTGCTATGTGTCAGTCCAATGACATGCTCCCTAATAATTTTGCATAGATTACATGCACAAATTAATCATTACAAATCCAACCCACAAAAGTTTAAATTCTTGTGCTCCTCCGTCAATTTTTGACCTGTTCTTTTGATATTAATTAGTGGGCTGAACTTGTCTCCTACAGCATCCACTTCAGTGGTCCTCACGATCTTACTGGGCCATCTCCACTAGATCTCCTTTATGTGGCTCTCCTAGGGGATGAGCCATAATCACTATCCTGCATGAGAATCTCGATGGAGTGCTATCACCCTTTATCTTTTGAATTAAGATTTTATGGTTTTGATTCTTTTCAAAATTTTGATGGAATTGTAAATTACATAGTCTCACAAGGAATTCATATATGAAATTATATATGATCTTTTAGTTAAGTACTAATTTTTCGATAGCATGATTAAGTTTTTTTAATAAATTATAATTATGACATTAATTAAATATATAATTAGGAAAAAAAGAATAAAGAGATTAGTATTTGGATATATGTTAGGTTTCTAATGGCAGTTCTACTTTTAAGATTGCCTCATGGCTCTGATTTTTCTTTTCATTGGGTAAATTACATTTACAATAGAAGAATTTGGAAATGCAAAGATGAGATAATATATCAATTTTTTTTCCTTTCTTAAATGAGAAAGATAATATAATTTAACTATTTTACTTTCATTACTTGATTTATATTTGTATTTATCAGAGACAATTTTGAAATCTAAAAAAT